>JAJPUD010013110.1:5127-45810 GCA_023553655.1 Myrmecobius fasciatus | reverse complement strand
CAACTGGTGATCTCCATCCTCTTTGTCTTTGATTACCAAGAGAGATTGCTAACCATGAATTTATTGATTATTTGCTGGGCTAATTAATAGATTGATTAAAGATTACCCAGAAAATCTGTCTCTCAGGTTTTTCATTTATCTCAGTTTATATTACCTGAACTCTAATAGAAAATGTGGCAATATGTATATCACATCCACACCCTTCATATACCATTCCTCCACATATATGTTTGTATGTATAGAAATAGATAATTACGGAAATAAGAATTTAAACTCAGGTAATTAAATTCTGAGAATAAGACACTCCAAGAATCACTGACTTCCCCTGAAAACTAAATTCCTAAGTAGAAGTGCTTTTTGCTCAGGAAATGTTTAGAATCTTGTTCTATAAATGACAGTCTAGTTTCCAAGGATCAAGTAAAGGCCATTTACAACTGGTACATAGGGATTTGAATGAAACAGTACTAAATTGCAGTGACTTTTTACTTACACGCATGATTAAATCCACTTGTCAGGTCTGGGCAGGAGAGACCTCCTTTCTCTAGAAGTGCTTTGGGAGGCGCTTTGTAGGGGTGGTTCGTTACTCATATTACAGAATACAGAGCAAGGATCATCCATCATTATCAAATGGGAGTATTTCATGTCATCTATCTCCAGTGGGGACATTTGTGAAAATCTGTCCTTTCCCTCATTCTTGCTGCGTTTGTTGAAATTTATCTTATAAGCAGGGTGTGTTTTTTTCCAGTCTCAGTTGCTTATTTCCTCCTCCTCCCCCCTCAAACAATTTCTGCAGACAGGTGACTGGTTCAGCCATCTGTCTCTTTGTTATAAATGCCCATAGTTTATCTGCTCTGTTCTGCCTTGGAGTTAAATGAAAGCTACTGTTGGTAGAAAACGATTTAAACTAATACACAAACATACACACACACAGTTTGAGGGATATTTATATGCTATTAAATTTTTGTAGGCAACTGAAGAGTGAATTTCTCCTGACTCCACTTCAAACAGCCAAATTCCTTGGGGCTCTGATAATAACTTTACACAGAAGTTTATTAAACTGTCCTCAGTGATGAATAATATAAAAAGACACAGCAGAATAATAGGCCTTCGGCACCATCAATGGTAACAAATTCTGTCTTACTTAGGGTTAATCTGGAAGACCGAGAGGCCTTCACATATCTCTTCTAGGTGCAATCCATTTCCTATTAAAATAATTCGTTCTTATCTCCATTTTAGTAGGTTATATGATTTGCTTAGAGTCATTTGTATAACAGAATAAGAAAGCAGGATTTTTTTCTTAATCTATTGACTGTGAATTTGAAAATAACTGACTTGACATCCATTTCTAACTCAGATCAAGTATGGTTTTCTTATTTAAAACAATAGAACTTCTTTTCAGTGTCTTGGATACAACATGTAATCTTCTCGTGGTGATCCTCTCTGTAGGAGATGAGAATGTCAGTCACTCCCTCAAATATAATGAAATCTGAAAGAAAATCTTTGAAATATGATTCTCAGCTGGTTTTCCTTAAAAAATACTGTGATTGTCTTATACATATTAAGTATATGAAGTGTTCTTATGTGAAAAAAGGTTTAGAAATGTTTCAGTTGGCTAGGCAGAACTAGGAGCAGTGAGTTGAAGCTGAAGAGAAGCAAAATTTGACTTTTGATAAAGAAAACATATACCATACAAATTAGAACCTTCCAAAAGGGAAATAGGCTGCTTAGGAGGTAGTATGGTTTTCATCACTGGGGGAGTCTCCAAATGCTGGAGAGATAAGTGATTGTCAGGAGTGTTAAAGAAATTTCTACTTTAGCATACATTTTTGCTAATAAATGTTATTTTTATTATGTTTTAGAAATGCTTCTTTTATTCCATATTTTTATTTATTCCAAAATTTATTTTATTTTTTAAATTAATATTTAAATTAAATTTATTTAATTTAATTTCTCCCACATATTAAAAATAAAATAAATATATTTTTAAAGTATATATATACATATATATCTATATTTTAAGTATACTAAGGAACCACTTTTCTATTCTGAGATTCTGTAATTAAATAGTCAGCAGGTGGAGAGACTATTTTAGAGAAACAGCAGTGTGTTAAAGAACTACCAGTTGGCCTATAAGGAAATTGTGATATTACTTGTGATATTCCCTTTCAAAAGTGAATTAGTTGGAATCCATAGAAGATGAAGTATAGATGGCCAGAAATCTCAGCCAATGAGAATTTCCTGCTATAAGAAGATATTTGGCAAGCAATATTTTCTCCAGATGGTTTTCAACCCACCCATCTCTATTTACGTAGAGGCCTCAAGTGTTTGTGTTAACAAGTTTAGGAGATAATAAAAGGAGTTGTTGTTTGTTATTTCTTTGTATGTCTGTAGTTAACTTGTTTGGGCATTTATTTTGTGAGACATTTGTAAACCCACCAGACAAAAAGACTGTGGAGTTCTGAGGAAGCAGCTGTTTGCCACCTCAATAGCTCTACAATTCATCCTTTTGGTACCCACTAGGTGGTGCTTTGGTCTTATACAGCAATTTCAGATTTTAGATATTGAAACCTAGAGTCAAAAGTAATTAAAATTTATTTGCTTGCTCCTTTATTCCCAGCCCCTCTCCCCTTTCTTGGTACTGTGCTTGGACAGGTCATACATACATCAAAAGGATTAAAATAATTATAAAAATTATTCACTATGGAGCTACCCCAATTACAACTTCTATCCATATAGTAAAAGGACCTCTTTTTGCTTGCAATTCTAACTCTTCCATGTTAAAATAAATTAGGACATATTTATTCATTACCTTGGGGAAAAATAATAATTTGGAACTTGTTTATTTATCCTTTTAATACACTGTTTTTCAGTATTCTTTCTCCTATAGAGTGCCATGGGACTGGAACTCATGGTTCACATTGAATGATTCTAAATTCTATCCAGAAAATTTCATTGTTATTTTTAATCTTTAACTGAGCCAAAACTTTCGAGTACACATGGGGAAACAATATTGGTTTCAGTTTTCCAAGATTTAATATTAATAGGAAAAATAAAAGAAAGGTATGGTGCCAAGAGTGCATTAAATTTAAAATGAATTGACATTGAAAAAATAAGAACCAAGCAGTATAGAAACCAAAACTACATTGCTTTTATTTCTTCAAGAAAATGAAATCAACAAAAATTTATTGAGTATTTCCTATTAGATCAGTACTTTTAGGAGCTATACAGAATGCCAAAAAAGTAAAAGCCCTGGCTTTTACCTTCAAGAAGCTTATAATTTAGTTGAAGAAATGATATCAACATAGACAACTTTGACTTAGAGACAGGAATATATTTCAGAAGTTAATTTTTAACCCCATTATTTAGAATACAGAACCTATTTTCCCATAGAAAGTTACCTGTATTTCTAGGATGAGGAAGAATAAAGTAATTCATCCTTATCTGGAACAGAACTACATTTGGGAAAAAATTTAAATAGCTGAAGTTGAAGATAAAATTTTTTAAATATTCTCTCACCTCTCCTTTTTTGACCTTCTTAATGCCCAAGCATTGGCTTAATATGTCAATAAATAAATCTGGGACAGATACTGCAGAGACACAGCAAATTGAATAAGAGGAAAAGAGTGGGCTGGTTAGATTGCATTTTGAAAATTGGTCAAGGCCCATGCTGCTCTGCTGCAAAAATTCCCATCATAAATCTCCCTGGAAAAATACTGTTGATGCACAAAAAGTATAACAAGAGTTATCACTGAGGATATGTAGTATCAGGAGTGGGGGTTATTGATCATGTAGTGAGAGTTAAGATTAATAAAACAGCTTTAGTACCACAATGGTACCCATGACGTGTAAAAAAGCCTAAAAAAGACCCTACAGAGGATCCTCGGGGGAGATAACAATGGGAAAATAGGGACAACAGTGGACAGTTGTTGGGAATATATATATATATATATATATACATATATATATATATATATATATGTACTAAAAAAAATGAATACAAAATACAACCATTATTCCAAGAGTCTCTAGGTATCCCACTCAGCTCTGACCTGGTCTTAAGGGGTACCATTATTCATTAATAACCACCTATTCTTCCATACTCTGGCTCATCTAAACACCCATTCTCACAATATTTCTTACTTTATGTTTACCAGACAGATGAAACATGGTAGAGTGAAAAGATGTTGCCTATCCTCCCCTTATTCTCCTCCCCAGAGAAAAACAATCTGATTTGACTAATTTATATTAATATAACACTAAGTATTAAAATAATTCCTCTGTTTTCTCAAAGGTATTTGCATTTTTAAAAGTGACTACTTTTAAACCAAAAGCACATCTAGTTTGAGAATTTCAAGCAATGTAACAACCTAAATTGACAAAAAAAAATAACATGTAAAGGGAATAGTTTTGTTCCCTTCCTTTCCCCTTGGCCCACCTACCTCTTATGTGGGATAAGCTTTTTAAAAATTCTCTTTTCTAGCGTCAGCTTTTCTAACCCTAATGATTCTCTATAACCTTCAAATTTTTTCACAGTTATTATTATGACCTCATTGACAAGGGCATGGGAATGAAAGGGTCGACTTAGATGGATATTTCTAAGTCAGATATTAGATACATTAGAGGCTGTATAATATGAATTGAGTGCCAAATCCTGTGATACAGATACTATGTGCTGGAAGGTATTGGGGGATTTATTATTTATTATTTATTTCATGAATGTAGTTACTGTTTGCCAAAACTAACTCTTTAGGTTTTAGTCATATTGAGTTTTTTTTTGTTAGTGTGGGTTTTTCCTTTTCATTTACAACAATTTCATGGAGTGACAGTGGTCAGAGTAGATCAGTCCATGCTCAATTTATCACAGCCCCTACCAGTAACAATATTGACATATAAATATAAAGAATAATAATAACCCACTTTACTTTCTGTAGGCAAGAAGTTCCCTAAAGTAAATTAATTTCTTTCTAAGTAACTTTTTTTGCTTGAAATCTTAAATGAATTCCTACTTTGTAGATTCTATCACTTTTTTCTTTTTCATTTATCTATTTATTAATTAAAATTTTATCGTGATAGATACTCTACAAGGTAGAAACTCCCTTCCATCATGCCATGTGCCATAGTCTCTGAAGCAGTTGCTAATAACTGAAAATGAAATATTCTCTATTAGCTTTCACTATAAGTCTCACCCAACTCTGCTGCCATCATTCTCATAAAACTTGACATGCTTTTGTCAATTATACCTAAGTGCTTTCTAAGTACATTCTTTGGATGAAAACATTTGTCTTTTATTACTTTCTGGCTTCAAGAGCAGAAGACCTATAAGGCATTTCATGATTATGTTATTGAGGGCTTGAATTTTATGTTTCCAATAAGAACAAATCAATGTATGGGTATTCATTCTGGGTTCTCTCCACTCCTATAAGATCTAATCAAGCCTTGGTATGCACAATTCATCAGAACTCTCTCAACTTCTGACTGGATGGTGAAGTGAAGAGGTCCTCACAGATGCCCTAATTAAGAAGGGCGACCAGGCTAGCCCTATATTCATTGCCCACTTGGCTATACTCCTTTATGATTCTCCATCATCTTTTGCTCTCCATCTCACTCCTTTCCCCTCTCAGTTTCCTTTTGTGTATATCTTGTCCTAATAGACTGTAATAGACTCCTTAAGGTCTTTTTCTTTTCTGTGTTTGTATCTCTGGTACTTAGCATAGTCCTTGGCACATAGTAGACATTTTAATAAATGATTATTTGAAATCTCCAGTTAACTACAACTGGAGGCATTTGTATGCTGGAAAATGTTTAAGGACTGGATTTCCAGAAAATAAGAGAAAAAGTATTCACTGCATACTTTAAAGATAAATCTGCATTATTGATGTTTTCTCCATAACTTTCTTAAATCTCAAGAAAAATAATAAAACAACAAGTCAATTTTTGATTTGTAATAGTTGCTGATTTCTAAGGTATAAATATGCTGAAGATTAAGCAATTAATTATCAAGATGTGGTTGAGCTAGTTCTAGCACATTTCTAAGTGGAAAGTCTGGTAAAAATGTGAACAGAAATGTCTAAGTGAACTTCCCAAGTGTTCCATTGGAATACATTTAGCTTGTTGTCCAATGAATGTAGCATATCACAGAGTCATCAAACAGGAACTGCTAGCGGATTCATACTGCTGTAGCTAATTTTGAATTATAACATATGATAAATAAAGTATAGATATTTTGATAACACTGAGTCCTCATAAGGTCAGTGGCATTGGTAAACTTTTAGGTGACTTCTCTAATTTAGCTAAAACTAAAATAAACCAGGCAAAAAAGACTGTCAACATTCTTTACCCAAATCAGACTGGTATCAATAACTGCAGACATAAGCATGTTATATGCTAGCAGCATATTTGGCTAGTTTCAGGAACAATGATTTTTTTTTTTTACCTATTTGCTTAATTCTTTTTTTTTCTTGGAACTTTGTGTCATACTATCTAACTAAGGGTTTACCTTAAAGAGCAATCCTGAGCTCTCTTCTATTCTCTCTCTCTCTCTCTCTCTCTCTCTCTCTTTCTCTCTCTTTATATATATATATATATATTATCACTTCATTTTCTCATCAACTCCATTGGAATCAATTATCTTCATGCAGACAACTCTCTTAAAGTTGTTTTTATTTTTTAAATATATTTATTTTAATATATTGCTTTATGAATCATGTTGGAAGAGAAAAATCAAAGCAAAATGGAAAAACCATGGGAGAGAAAAAAAAAACAGAATAAAGAAGTGATTGATTGTGTTGATTTACATTCAATCTCCGTAGTTGTTTTTTCTGATTGCAGATGGCATTTTTTGTCCATTATCTATTGGGATTGCTTTGGATCACTGAGTCACTGAGAAGAATCAAGTCTTTCATAGTTGATCATCGCACATTCTTGCTGTTATTGTATACAATGTATTACTGGTTCCATGCAGATGACTCTGAGATCTATATATCTAGCCCTAGTCACTCTCCTGGGTTCCAGTCCCTCATTACATTTTCTGGATGTCCCGATGATATAGCAAATTCAAAATGCCTGTTATCTTTCTTCTATATCCTGTCCCTCTTTTGAACTTCCCTATTGCTAAGAAGGGGACAACTAGGTAGTACAGTGGATAAAATGTTGGACCTAGAGTCAAGAAGATTCATTTTCCTGAGTTCAAATCTGACCTCAGAGGTCATTTATGAGCTGGGCAAATTACTTAACCTCTTCTGCCCCAGTTTCCTCATCTATAAAATGTCTAAGAGGAAATAGAAAATCTCTCCAGGATCCCTGCCAAATCCTTGCAAAATCATGACTGGCCAAGGTCAACCCATCTTATCTGACAACATGATATTCCCAAAGCCTACATCTGACACAGATGATGTCCTCTGCCTAAAAAACTCCTCTGACCCTGTAGTACTTCTAGTATCAAATATAACCGTTTCTGTTTGGCATTTAAAATTCTTCACAATCTAGTACCTATAGGTTCTGGTTTTCTTAACAAATCACTCTGCTCCATACACTCCAGAATCTAGCCATCCCTTCCTCCTTACAGTGCCCTACCTCTTTCATCTGTATCTTTGCAGTTATCCTGCTTACTTTGGCCCTCACTTATGCTTCTTAAGATCCTTGGTTACCTTCAGAACTCAGATTAAGCACAAACTTCTACAGGCAATCCTCAGTCTCACCAAACTGAGAGTGCCTCCTAAATGGATTTTTTATCTAAATTGCATGTATAACTATGTATATGTTATCTGCCTCATTAGAATGCAAGAGCCAAGTAGTCAGGTACTATATTTACTTTTTTTTCCTTTGAATCCCTGGGGCTTAGCAGAGGAAAAGCAGTTAATAAAATTCTATTTTGATTGATTGATTAGTTGGTAGTTGATTCCAGGTAGAAACAGAAGGAAGAAGATCATTTCTCTGGAGTCTTAAGGGTTGATCTTAACCAGTGATGATTTTGCAAAGCAAATGTCTTCCTTTGTTTTCTCAATTTCTCTTAAGTCTTTTTCTCTTTATTCTTCTTCTTTCCCCTTTCGGGATGATCACAAGAGGCCTGCAGAGTGCAGCATCTGCCAGCTGATGTAGCTCCCAGTGAAACAGCAGGTGGCCCCATCAGAACAGAAGGTAGTCTATTCACTAGGGATTGAATCTTTAAATTATTACACACCAAGTAAAATATTTCCCGTCACCCTTGTTTCACATCTGTTTTCTCTTGTTTTAACAGTTCTTTCTCCCTCAAATTTTTATTTATCAGCCCCCTTCTTTCAGCAACCCATGAACTCTAGGCTAAAACATCCAGTTTGTGAAAGGAGAAAAAACTTTAAAAGAAGCTAAATGGCACAGTGGATATAGCATCCACCCTGGAGTCAGGACGACCTAAGGTCAAGTCCAGTCTCAGATACTTGATGCTTCCTAAGTGTATGATCTTGGGCAAGTCACTTGACTCCAATTGCCTCATCCCCTCCCCCCCCCACTCCAGAAAAAATTAAAATTGATGGTCAGTGAAGGCCAATGAATAGAAATACTGAGAATCTAATCCCAGTTCTATCACTCCTCAGATGCTTCTTGGAGGAATAGAAACAAGTCTTTTAACCTCTCCCAGTCTCACTCTCTTATTTTGCTAACTATGTGTCCCTGGTAAGTCAATTAACCTGTCAGCTTCAGTTTCTTTTCCAAAATGATGAAATTAGTAGCACTTACTTTGTTGTGAGTATAAAATGAGATAAGGTATGTAAAGTGCTTTGTAAACCTTAAGTGCCAAATAAATGATGATGATCATCATCATTATCATCAGCTCCTCTCCATCTTTATCACAGACAATCATTTGGACCCTTCCCTAAAATCCCCAGTAGCAGATTAGGGTTATCCTCTAATTATGAACACTGCAGCTGCAGAGGAAATGGTAAGGAAATGAAGAAGTGATATTAAGAGAAGAAACACCTGGAACCCCCACCAGGGAAGAAAAGGAAGAAATCTGATTCTGGTCATTCCCCTATTAATCCTTAATACCCCCAATCTCCCAACTTTCTTGGTCACCGTAGTACAGAATGATATTCACTAAGAAATGTGGTCAGAATCCGATGACCCCAATCCATAAGAGGCTGGAAGATGAAAGAGGGATGTGTGTGTACATAAATGTTTGCTGTTTTCACCTTCCCTACTAGAAAAGATCAAAGAGAAAGAGAGAAGAGGAAAGGAGAGAGACAGACAGAGACAGAGACAGAGCAGAGACAGAGACAGAGAGAGAGAGAACAGAATGAAGGAGGAGGGAAAAAGAAAGAAAAAATAAAAGAAAATCCAAGCAGATTTCCTTCAGGTTAAATAAATCCTCTGCCTCTAATATATATTAGCTGTTTGACCCAAGTAAGTCACTTAAACTTCCAGTGCTCTGGGCAATTCTTTAAGATTACATTATTTCAGAGAAGAGGTCTCACACAATACAATGATATAAGGAGTTTTTATCACAAGTGTATTGTCTATATTAGTGAAATAATAGGTTACTACAAACCAGAATGACACATAGTTTTGGACATGGAAAATATTGGAATTTTTTTCCCTACTATTAATATTTTTAGGGGGATTTTTCTTTTCTTTACTTTTTCATTAATAGGGACAGAAGAAAAGGAGAGAAGAAACTAAAAGGAGGACTTGTATCTTTACTGGATATTTTTACTTTAAATGATGAAAAAATATAGCCTTTTATATTAAGAGTTTATCACTTGGTATAATTTAACATAGAGGTGTATTTGTTTTTGTTAAATCAGAATTCCCTGTTTTACTTGAATTCATGGAATGAGCCAATTTATCTCTTAATGACATCTCAGTAGCAGATATGAAGAAAGCACCAGAGGTCTCCTTAGACTATTGTTTAAATTCAAGCTTTTTCTTAACTTCTTATAATTTTATTTTCTTTCATGAAACTGACACCAGTGACCTCCTAATTGCCAAAACCAATGGCTCTACTTAGGTCTCATTCACTCTGGCCTTTCTGCATCATTTGATATTGTTGAACACCCTCCTTCTGAATACCATTTCCTCCTTTGCTTCTGTGACATTGTTGTCTTAGGAGTCATATCCTACCTCTCTGACCAATTCTTCTTGGTCTCCTTTTACCATTTGTCTTCTTTCTGCCCCCATAATTACAGGTGCTTCCTGTAATTTTATTCTTGGCTTTTCCTTTGAAGGAAGTAGGAAGGAAAGCAAACATATACATGTTAATTGGGGGGAAAAAGCAAATTTATATAAAAAAGAAATGCAGTCATCCTATTGCAAAATATGCTTAAAAAGATGACAGAATTAATAAGCCATGCTTTTTAAGATTAAAAATACTTCATCTATATTGACATTAATTTTGTACTTAAACATTTACTTCTAAAAATCCAATTTATCCCACTCAGTTTATTATATTTATGTTTTCTCTTTCCACCCAGTCCTTAGACTTTATTTTTACCCACCTCACCCACTACTTTATCTCCTATCACCCTTCCCCCTTCTCTTAGTATTTTTTTTAAGCCACGCCACCCACTAAATTATCTTCTATCATCCCTTAATAGCTAAGGCAATTGATTATTTTAGAAGTGAGGTAGTCTAAGAACCATGATATTTTCTCTAGCCTAAAGTAATAGCCTAGAAATATGACTAGAACTCAAACTGAAGAAAATACTCTGGACTGGGTTGAATTCACACATGATCCTTTGACTAGAGAGTTCTAATTAAACCATGACACTATTTCTCCCCTGCTTCCCAGCAAGCATTACTACCCCTGGGCAGGTCTTTATCTCTAACAGAAGTGTTTTGTATGGAATAGAAGTCTTGCTAAGTAGCAATTTTAATGAAGTCTCTCATCTCTTCTTGCTTAGTCTATTTTTTTCTTAAAAAAAAAAATTAAGTGACACCCTTGTTATTGCATGAATAAAATTTACTTTTGTATCTCTACCATCCCCATATCCCAAAAAGTCATTTTAAAAATTCAGCAAAACCAATCAACATACCAAGAAATTCTGATATATGCAGCGTTCACATGGTGTCATTTCATGGTTCATGGTTCTTTTTTGAGGCCAAGTTTAATCATTATAATCTTGCAACATTCAATTTAGATTGTTTTCTTGTAATTAGTGTAATTACATTGTTATGCATCATTGTGATAATGACAGTCCTTGTGTATATTGTTTTCTTGATCCTACTTAAATTTGCATTAGTTCATGGAAGTGATTCCATGCTTTTCTGTATTTATCATCTCCATTGTTTCTAACACAATTTTATATCCAATTCTTTGCTATGGCAAAAGTGTCACTATAAATATTTTTATATTTAATATTGCCATTCATCTCCTTATGGTACATGCCTAGTAATGGAATCTCTAGATCAAGGGTCTTTTAAGTCATTTTCTTCACATTATTCTAAATTATTTTCCAGAAAAGTTGGAACAATTCACAACTCAACCAACAATGCATCGATATGTCGATTTATTATATTGCTAATTAGATTCAATCCATTGTTCTAGCATGTTAAGATTTTTTTTTTTTTTTTTTTTGGAGTTTAGTTCTGTTAGCCAGTTCATTTGCTTTCCCTCCCAACTCATGCCATTCACAATTGTGATTAGCATGTGATATATTCTTTCATCCAAGGCAGTGATTAAACTATTGAAGAGACTAGGGCGGAAGATATAACATTAAAATATTATACTAAAAAGCTCTTTTTAAGCTGACATTGGTCACTGCTTCAGGTACAGTCTTTCAATGAGTTCAAAAGCCATCTAACTACATCATACAAGTAACTATGTTTTGTCACTACTTATATCTGATTGCCTCTGCATTTTGACCATCCTTAATGAATGAACCCTAGTGATTATACCCCCTCTTCTTCGAACTCAAAATCTTTCACAAGTATTGAAGTTCTGACAGCCTGAAATATAGGAATATTAGTGATTAGCTTATTTTCCTTACCAACATGAGATCCATCTTTTTTTTTTTTTTTTTTTTTTGCTGAGGCAGTTGGGGTTAAGTGACTTGCCCAGGGTCACACAGCTAGGGCATGTTAAGTGTCTGAGACCAGATTTGAACTCAGGTCTTCCTGACTTCAGGGCTGGTGCTCTATCCACTGTGCCACCTAGCTGCCCCGAGATCCATCTTTTGAATGAATATATGGACCCCTGTTACATCTGAATTACAATTGTGAGGTCTCTTATTCCAAAACAAAGTACTCTTCCAAAGATCTCAATGATGACTCCTTTTTAGAGTGCTTCCTGTTTCAGGACTAATGACCTGTACCTCTTATGAGTAAGAGTGCTTTCCAGATTAAGGTGGGAAGATTTTCATGTCAGGTTGATGGATTATGCCCTGCAGAGATCTAACTTTTTCAGTATTCCTGCTGTCCCTGTTTTCGATGCTGAAGTTAAATATTATAGTGGTAGACCATATGAAGAAGCCAAGATATGTTGGCAGAGATTGATTTCTCTAGAGAGAGATGCTTAATTTGCTAAGATAACTTGGTTATGTTGCCCCCTTAGGTAGTTTGCAAAATTTCCAATTTACTCTCCACACAAAATATTCCTGTCCACTACATACTCTCTCTCTCTCTCTCTCTCTCTCTCTCTCTCTCTCTCTCTCTCTCTAACACACACACACACATTTTGAATGAAAGTGTACCAGAACAGTTCTACATCAGCCCATCAGCTTTTTTATTTTTTTTTAATTTCCTGGCCAAGACACAAAGTTGGACTTTTTTCCCATTGTATAACTCCTAATCTAAAGATAATTAACAGTATAAAAAGGCAATATGGTACAGAACTATTTAATATGTTGCCATAGCCAGAAGACCCAGGTTCAAATCCTCCTTCTTAGGTTTAGTACTTGTGTGACTTTAGACAAGCCTCTATACATCCCTTTGCTTCAGTGAACTTCAGTAAATTGAGAGGATTGGACTAGATCAATGTTCTCCAAATTAGGAACTATGACTCATTGCACAGGATGAATAGTCATAAGTGAGTGAGTCATAATCTGCAATTGCAGACTTTACATTGTCTTTCTTCCCCAATCCACTCATCTTCCAAACTTTCTCCAGTGCTGTTGAAGATACTAGAACCCTTCCAGTCAGTGAGTTCAGCTTCAGACTAAGATGATTTCTGGGATTCCCTCCAGTCTAGAATCCTATTACTGGGGTTCTTAATCCTCAGGTATATTTAAGCAAGTCAGTGAACATGAAAGTAAAATATATCTATATCTATATCCATCTATCTATATATCTTTCTTTTCACTAACTTCTAACTGAAACTTAGGATTTTCTTCTTAAAAAAACAAAACAACACATAATTCTAAGAAGGAATCCATAGGCTCCACCATATTGTCAAAAGAAACCATGAAAGAAAAAAACAAAAATAAAAAGTTTAAAATCTTTTATGAGTATGGCAAATAGATTTTTTGTAACTTTTATTTAAATTAATTTTTTTTGCCTATTTAGATTTATGGTTTCTTGAAATACAAATGCAAATTTATAGAATTTGGTATAAATCCATGCTTTTCAGTGTTCTTAAAAAAAAAAAAGCATGATAATGCAATCCACAAAGTTCCTTTTATATAAATTGCATGTTCCTAGGACCATACCTAAATTCCTAGGAAGATATTTTAAGTGGACTCTTTTTACAAATAGCTGCTTAACGGATACTTTAAAATGTGGAGCTATGGAATAATCCAGATGTTATGAAGGTCAGGAGGACTCCCATTTTTCAGAATAAAGACTTCTAATTTCATATCATCAAGGTTACATAACCTCAAGACAATCCTCCATCCCTTTTCCCAGATTCAGACTTCATATTGCCCTTCCATACTGGAAAGCCACCTCTGATTTTGTTTTGGATCCTCCCCTGATGCTATCGATGAGGGACTTTCTTGATGGATTGGTCAGAGCAATGTTTTGTGCCTCTTGGATAATGTGATAGATGCTTCTCTTGACTTTCCCACTGCTTGGAGCCAGAATGCAGAAGTGTGAGTTAAAAGGTGATTAATCTTCCCTAATGGGACTCTGCATTGCAAACAGGATTTCGGCCACCACATCTTCATTAGCCTTGATAGGGCCCTGTATTACCTCAGATTAGGTAATTGGTCATTTATTATAAAGCAGAGGGTAGAGGCCTTTTGAACAAGTGTCAACTACATTAAGCCAATTTGGAACGAAGGAGGGAATGGGTCCAGTTGCCAAGAAGCCATTGGGGAGTAATTTAATCTGGCATGTGGTTCAAGTCATCTCTCCTACTAAGTTCTCTGGTTAATGGAGAGAGGCAAAGTTGGTGTAGCTAGTGCTATGGGTAATAGATAGGAAAAGGCCCTGAGCAGTGACATTGTCAATATTTCTTTTATTAGTAGCATGAGGTCATTCTGAGCTTATGTTAGTTCAAAAGAAGGATTGGTTAGGAATTGAAACTATTTTGGAAATGTTTTTAATAAGACCAGAGTCCTGGGTCCCTTTTTGAGAGAGAGTGTTACTCTGGGATTTTTTGGGGTTTTTTTGGGGGGGGGGTTGTTTTGTTTTGGCTGCTGCTTAACAAAACAAACAAACAAAAAAACAAAACAAAACAAAACTTTAACTTGTAAGGTTTAGGGAAGATGGCGCTATAATTAGGTTGGCCACATGTCTAGAACGACTCTACTTTCCAGGTAGGTTAGGGTTGTTCTTTTCCTTTGTTTAGCAAAACTCATCCAAGGTGAATGGTATCCTTATTCTACAGAAGCTTAGTATTATCTTTCACATCTTAAGGAAATGGTGTATGAATGAATGAATTAAAAAATATTAAGTGCTTACCATGTGCAAAGCACTGTGCTAAGGTCTAGGGATAGAAACAGAAAGGCAAAATGCCCTCTATTCTCAATTTGGGGTAAACAGCTTACAAAAGAGGCTTAAATTAGAAGCCAAATAGTAAGGCCCTATGGTTTTTAGAGTGCAATGGAAAAGTAGAAGGCAATAAAGGATATGAATCCATATGTAGGGTAATATAACTTCCAAAAAACTGCCCCCTCCATTCACATGATCACAGGCTATTGTATTGCTTGTATTGCTTTTTTGCTTTCCTTATTCTCCTTCCCCTTTCCTTTACTTCTTCCACTCCCCCTCCACCTCCTTCCCATCCTCTCTCCCCTTCACATGCTTGTACTCTTCCTTTTCTCTTCTTTCTCTCTCTCCTCCTTCTCCTTCTCCTCCTCCTCCTCCTCCTCTTTCTCCTACTCCTTTTCTTCTTTCTTCTTCCTTTTCTTTCTTTTTTTCCTTCTGTCTTTTTCTTTCCCTCCTTCTTCTGTCTTCTTTCTTCTTCTTTCTCCTTTTTTTCCTTCTCTCCTCTTCCTTCTCCTCCCTCTCCCTCTCTGTCTGCCTCCCTATTAAGCTCAAATGCTTAAGATGCAACTTATTTCATGTATTATTGATCTCCAGTAGTAGTTCAGCCCTGTTAAAGTAGTGCTTACTGTGATTTAAAACAGAATAAAACAAAACAACAATAACAAACCAACAAACCTTGGGTGGAATCTAGTTACATTTCATGAGAAAGAAAAATCAGTTCTTTAAATAGTGATAGAAAAAAAGATGGGAATTCCAGTCTATAAAGTTAACCTTCCCTCTGATGTCTGCGTAGTTGCTGGCACCTTGGGAGTGTTATGTTGCTGTGCCCATAGAGGTTGTTTGGAAAAATCTCAACTACACAGCTGACATGTATCAATAACACTTTGAAAGGCTTGACTCACAAGTGATCCCCATCTTAGAATCACAGGATCATAGATTTAGAGATGGGAGGTGCCTCATTTTCTAGATGAAGAAACTTGAGAAACTAGAAAGGTTAAATGATTTTTCTAAGATTGCCTAAATTGCCTAGCTTGTAAGTATCTGAGACAGGATCCAAACCCAGTTTCTCACTCCAAATCCAGCACTCTATTCAGTTTATCTGTTCCATGTTGCCTCAGAGTCAGTTTAAAATTAATTATGAATATTACTAAAGCATCCCCTGAAAGGAGCTAAAGCTGAGTCCCTATCTAAAAGAAGACATAAAAGATAGTTTGATTATTTCTAATCATGTAAAATTTGTAGAAATTTTCATCTCCTACTTTATTCCTCACATTGATTCAGTTATTGGGTCTTATCAGTTCTTTTTTGATTTCCAGTTCTTTCTTTGAAGTACCTCTTGAATTCATCCTCTCTCTTCCTCTTGCTACCATATTACCCTAAATAGTATTACTTCCATATTTAGGTTATTGACAATTTTTAAAACAGTTCTATTGTTTCCAACCACTTTCCCCCCCCCTAACCTATACTGAATATTATTGCTAGATTAATTTTTCTAAATCACTCTCTCTTTGAGATATATTACTTCTCAAAATTCAAGGAGTTATTAATTTTTCTAAGAATGAAATCCAAACTCTTCATCATGGAACTTTGATCCTTCCTAATCTGTATCTACCTTACTCATCTGACCTGAGATAGCATTACTTCTGAACATAAAACTTTGCTTAAGATTGGTTTCATCATTCCTCAAACATGCTATAAATATTCTTGACTCCATGAATTTATTCTTACCATCCTTTCAACCTAAAAGTGAATACAATTAAATTAGCATTTATTAAATATTTACTATGAAGAAGGTATTGTTTTAGATTCTGATGTACCAAGATAGATATAACAGAAAACCTGCTTTCAAGAATTTTATGATTTAAATTTGGGGAAAATATGAAGATTCAGATAATTCATGAGAGAATAGGAGTTAAGTCTACAGAGTTGATTTTAGAATTCATAATGTTGTAGGTATAACATGTTTGAGGGATGGTGGTCTAAAGTGTTCCCACTTTGGCTAGTGGATTGATTGGAATGGAGGTTGTAGAACCTAAAGCATTCAAGAAAATAAGAACCAGGATGTATAGTTGTAAATATGAATGTTGAAATTTCTACGACCAGGGAAAGGAGTGAAAAGAAAGATTGTATGTCAAGTATCAATGTCTTGAAGAAAATTTGGAAAGTCACCAGGTAATAATGAAGAAAAGGTGCTATAGTTAGATCATGTGAACTTCTAAGGAGAGGGGGTTGCTAAGTTGTCATAGCAAATGATGTCAGAAAAGAAAATTTTATCCCTCCCTTTAGATCCTGTAATTAGGATTAGGATTAGGAAGATTAGGAAGACATTGGAAAAGTAACACTGAGCTTTGGATGGTCCTAGGATAGAATCTAGATTTGGCTAATTAGAGAAGATAGGAGTGCAAGTAAAAGAGGTTGATGGTGAAAGGGTTGTTAACAATGGAATGGAAATTCCAAAGGCACATAAGAGTGTTGATCTCATATTTTTCCAAAGGACAGAATTTTTTAAACTTTTTAATTTAATTGTCTTTAAGTTCTTAATATAGATGCATTATATCTACACATAATATTTCAGTCAGACCCTTTAAATTTTATGTCAATGTGGCATCTAGGTGATACAATGGTTAGAACTCTGGACCTGAAGTCAGGAAGACCCTCCTCCAAGTCCAGTCTCATATGCTTACTAATTCTGTTCCCTTATAGAAGTCACTTAACATCTATTTGACTAAGTTTTTTCATTTGTAAAAAGGGGATAATAATAATGCAAAAAAAATCCTATATCTGAAAAGTAGCTTTTTAAAAAAAAGAGAATATTAAAGCACCATCAATAGGAAGATGTCAGATAAACAGGAGGAAAAGCTACAGTTTTCTAGTAGTTGTGTTTCCCCTAGATTTCCAGCTGTCACACCTTTCCTCTTGCTATCTTGCTTGCTAGTTGGGACATTGAGAGGTCATCTGACCAAAATCAGAATGGATTTTCCCTTTGTCGGATTGTTTTAAATTTCTAAATTAAAAAAAAAAAAGTAAACTATGGGTCATTGTTTTCAAAAGTATAATGCATTAAGAGAATGTTGTAACAATTTGATTTAAAAAAACAGTATATTTTTTTCTTTTAAATTAAAGGGAATAGTAAAACCCTACCAGATGTTGAGATGAATAGTAACCAAGTGATTCAATCAGGAATCTCTTCTGAGAAGATGGACTCTCTCCATCAATGTCAGGGAATGAAATCGTCTCGGATTCACCCAGCAATTCCATCTGGTTGTTGCAATTAGGAGCTGAAGATGACGGGAAGTTAAATGGCTGTCTTTATGAAACAAAGCAAAACAGAAAAGGGAACAGCTGGGGGACTGGATGGCTCAGGGACAGAGAAGAAGATCTAGAAAGAAAAGTCTTTCATTTGTAGTGGCTGGTTAGAGTGGCAGAATGGGTTTGTATGAACTGAAGGTACCTGCCATGCCATAGCAGTTAACAGTCACTTCCTTGGCATGTAATCACAGGTCAGTGGGGAAAAATAGTCTTAGGTTTCTAATGAATAATATTAAAAATACACATAGGTGACATAAATGTAGTGCTTTAAGTTTTACAATGTGTTTTGCATGTGCTACCTCATTTGATCTTCACAACACTGGAAGTTAGGTGTTGTTTTAATTTTAATTTTGATGTTTTCATTAATAAAGGGAACTCCATGTTCATACTGGTATTTGCTTGGCAGATTATGATTTTTTCAGAGTTTGTAGAGCACCAATGGATTACTTGACTTTCTCAGGGTCAAACAACTAGGATGGAAACATCAGGAGGAGGATTCAAACTCAATTGTTCCTGATCCTGAGGCAAGCTTTCTATCCATTACTTCACACTACCTCTGAGTTGCTTCTAAAAATTTCATCCCCACTTTATAGATGAAGAAATTGAGTTTCAAAGTGATTTAATGACTTTCTTAGGTTCACACTGCCAGTAATGTCTGTGACTGGATTTGAATCCAGGTCTTTCTGACTCCAAATCAAACATTCAATAATATCCTTTCTTTCCTATACACTGAAACCCTGATTAACTATCTTGCCAAGAAATTAGGAATTGGACTGATAGGATCATACTAATTTTGAATGAGAAAGAATTTTTGCAATGATTTAGTCTCCTTCCCTCATTTTGCAAATGAAGGACAGAAATAGGAATAAGTGATAGAAATAAAACTAGAAGTTCTTCTCTTTAATTTCAGGTCAGTACTCTGATCATTGAAGACCTAGAATACTGATCACATATTATTGGTAGTCCTCCTCATGGCATCTGCAGAATTTCCCCAGGATTTCTCCATGTCACATTAGGGTCTTGAATTGTGCATTTAGTAAAACTGGGCAAACAGGAAACTTCTTTATCTTGGGGCTAATGAGCTAAAACCTTTCATGAATATTTTTGACAGCCAAATATGGGTGATTGTCAAGGGGTATATCTCACTGAGAAGATTAGCCATAACCCTGTTTGGGCTTTTGCAACAGGTTTCACCCTCATGCCTGGCAACAAACTGGGAGCAAGGTTACTGGGGTACCACTTCATCAGAGAAGGAGAAGTCTATTCAAGCGGCCTCATCTGTTGAGTAGATAGAGTGGATCTAACAAAAGGGATGACAGATTAGGAACTGTCTGGTAGCTAATGTACTGTTTACTGCAGTATAAATGACTAGTGTTTGGGAAATGACAGATGAGAGGGAGCACATGTTGCTGGCTTTAATGATTTCCAGATTTCGATAGCAGAGGATAGTCATGCTTGGCAGAGATATTTGGGGAGGGAGTGCCAAAAACTGGGGGTCTTGGGGAGAAGAGAATGAAAGAAGGCCTTTTCAACCTATATTCACCAATCCATTTACAACACACTTAACAGGGTCTGAAATCAACTCTTCTGTAATTTTTCTTTTCCTTATCCTCTTTTCATTAGTCCCCATCCCATCCCCTAGGCTGTCCCAAGAGCAGTTTTCATTTTGTAATACAGTAATCATCCCAGAGGAGAAAAAGCACAAGGGATATGCATGGGGTCCTAAGAGAAAATGGTGTAGGTATAAAAATAGCTTATTAGAAAAAATAGAAATTCAGAGTAGCAATTAATCCATGTGCTTTTCCTTCCTTCCTTCCTTCCTTCCTTCCTTCCTTCCTTCCTTCCTTCCTTCCTTCCTTCCTTCCTTCCTTCCTTCTTTCCTTCCTTCCTTCTTTCCTTCCTTCCTTTCTTTTTTCCTCCCTCACTCCCTCTCTTCCTTCCTCCCTCCCTCCCTCTCTTCCTTTTTCTTTCTTTTTTTCTTTCTTTCCTTCCTTCTTTCTTTCTTTCTTAATTGACTGTATATGTGGAGACATAGGTAACGCAGAGATTAACCTTTTTTGAGTTTAAGAAAGAAATATTTTTTCAGGTAAAAGGTCACAAAGTATTTGCAGCTTTACTAGTCACTTCACATTCATTTTCAGTATTCAGTAATAATAGTGATGGAAATAATAAGTTCTACCAGTATGAGAGAGTATGTTTAAAGCATTAAAAATGGAATCTGGAATATGTGAGTTCTGATTCTGCTTTAGACATCTACTAGCTTCTAGGCCCTAAGCAAATCATTTCTTATTTATGCTTCTTAGGACTTTCTAAAATGTCTATAGAAAAACAATAGGTCATGAGTTACATCTGTAGAGGATATTACTGAAAAATATCATTGCTGATAAGCTTATTTTTTGTTCAGTATATTTCCCCATTTCCATATAAAGGTAATTTTAAATATTAGTTTTTAAAACTTGGGTTACAAATGCTCTTTCCACACCTCTCCTCATTGAGAAGACAAGCGATTTGATATAGATTATATATGTACAATCGTGCAAAACATATTTCCATATTAGTCATGTTGTGAGAGAAAACATAGATTTTAAAAAAACTTAAGAAAAATAAAGAAAGTTTAAAAAAAGGTATGTTTCAATCTGTATTTAGATACCATTAATTTTTTTCTTGGGATATAAATAGAGCTTTTCATCATAATTTCTTTTATTGTTGTCTTGTCATTGTATTGGTGAGAATAGCTAAGTCATTCACAACTGATCATCTTACAATATTGCTGTTATTTTGTACACAGTAAATTTTATTTTGCATCAACTTCTACAAGATTTTCCAGATTTTTCTGAGAGAATTCTTTTCATCATTTCTCAGTTTTTTGTTTTTTGGAGAGGCAATTGGGGTTAAGTGACTTGCCCAGGGTCACACAACTAATAAATGTTGTGTCTGAGGCTGGATTTGAACTCAGGTCCTCCTGATTCCAGGGCCAGTGTTCTATCCATTGCACCATCTAGCTGCCCCCTGCTCAGCATTTTTATTGCATAATAATATTCCATCACAATTACATACCACAATTTGTTCAGCCATAGCTCAATTGATGGGTATCCCCTCAATTTCCATTTTGTTTTTTTGCCATCAGAAAAGACCTGCTTTAAATATTTTTGGTACATATAGGTTCTTTTCCTTTTTGATTTTTATCTTTTTGAGGAATGTAAATCTCATAGTAGTATTGCTTAGTCAAAAAGATATGCATGGTTTTATAGCCCTTTGAGCATAGTCCCAAATTGTTCTACAGAATGGTTGAACCAATTCACAACTCTAACAATAGTGTCCCAGTGTCTCATTTTTCCACATTTCCTCCAGCATTTGTCATTCTCCTTTTCTGTCTTGTTAGCCAATTTAATAGATATAAGATAGTTCCCCAGAATTGTTTTAATATGCATCAATATTGTATTAGAGCATCAATCAATAATGTATTAGAGCATTGTTTTTCCAAATGACTATAGAGAGCTTTGATTTCTTCATCTGAAAACTGTTCATATCTTTTGACCATTTATCAGTTGGAGAGTAAATCTTACTTTTAGGAATTTGACTCAGTTTTCTATATATTTGAGAAATGAGGATTTTATCAAAGAAACCTGCTTCAATTTTTTTTTTACATTTACAATTGCTAACTATATTTCCTTCCATCCCATTTCCCCTTCTGCTGTTCTCTCTTTACTTTCACCTTGTCCCTCCTTGAAACTGTTTTGCTTTTGATTACTGAATTCCTAATCTGCCCTCTCATATCATTATCTCCTCCCCTCACTCCCCTACCCTCTGCTCTCATCCCCTTCTCCTGTTCTTTCATGTAGAGTAAGGTAGATTTCTATTTCCAACTGAGTGTGGATGTCGTTCCCTCTTTTAATAAGTTCTGATGAGAGTAAAGTTCACTCACTCATTTCTTTTCACCTCCCTCATCTTCTCTTCCATTGTAAAAGTTTTTTCTTGCTTTCTATGTGAGATAATTTGCCTTATTCTATCTTTCCTTTTCCCTTTCTTACAGGTCGTCCTTTCTGACCCCTTAATTTTCTTTTAAACATCATACCTTTATATTCAATTAATATATATGCCCTCCATCTATATATTCTTTCTAACTGTCCTAATAATGAGAAAGTTCTTATGAGTTATACATACCATCTTCCCATGTAGGAATGTAAACAGCTTAACCTTATTAAGTTTCTTATGATTTCTCTTTCCTGTTTACTCTTATACTATTCTCGAGTCTTGTATTTAAAAGTCAAATTTTCTAATAGTATTTTAAAATTATTTTTTTTTAAATTTTAACTGTTATTTATCAGCTTTGTGAGGCAATTGTGGTTAAGTGACTTGACCAGAGTCACACAGCTAGTAAGTGTTAAATGTCTGAGGCTAGATTTGAACTCAGGGCCTCCTAACTCTAGGACTGATGCTCCCTATTCACTATGCCATCTAGGTGTCCTTCAAATTTTCTATTCAGCTTTTTATAAAGAATGTTTGAAACATCTCTCTTTCATTTAATATCCATTTTTTTCCCTTGAAGGATTATACTCAGTTGTGCTGGGTAGATGATTTTTGGTTGTAATACTAGCTCCTTTGCTCTCCAGAACCTCATATTCCAAGTCCTCTGATACTTTAAAATATATGTGGCTAAATCTTCTGTTATCCTGACTATGGCTCCATGATTGTTTCTTTCTGGCTACTTGAAATATTTTTCTCTTTGACCTGGGAGCACTGAAATGTGGCTATCATATTCCTGGGAGTTTTCATTTGGGGATCTTTCAGGTTGTATTCAATGATTATTTCAATTTCTACTTTACTCTTTGGTTCTAGAATGTCAAGACAATTTTCTTTATAATTTCTTGAAAGGTGATAATCAGATTCTTTTTTGGGGGGGATCATGGCTTTCAGGTAGTTTAATACTTTTCAAATTATCTCTCCTGGATCTATTTTCCAGGTCAGTTATTTTTCCAGGGAGATATTATACATTGTCTTCTATTTTTTTTTCATTCTTTTGGTTTTCTTTTTATTGTTTCTTGATTTCTCATAAAAGTCATTAACTTTCATTTGCTTAGTTCTAATTTTTAATGAATTAGTTTCTTCAATGAGCTTTGGTACATCCTTTTCCATTTGACCAATTCTACTTTTTTAAGGAGTTTTTTTCTTCAGTGAATTTTTGTGCTTCTTTTTCCATTTGGCCAATTTTGCTTTTCAATGAATTCTTCTTTTCATTGGTTTTTTGTACTTTTTTTTTTTTAACAAACCATATAGCCTAAACTGTTTTTAAGGTGTTACTTTCTTTAGTATTTGTGTGTGTGTGTCTCCTTTATCAAGCTGTTAATTTTTTTCATGATTTTCTTGCATCACTATCATTTCTCTTCCCAATTTTCCTTCTGCTTCTTTTACTTGATTTTCACAAAATCTTTTTTTTTTGCGTTCTTTCATAGGCTGAGACAAATTCATATTTTACTTGACAGCTTTGAAGATATCTTTTTATCTTCTTCAGAGTATATATTTTGTCCTTCCTTGTCACCATTGTAATTTTCTATGCTCAGAATTATTTTCTGTTGCTTGTTCATATTTCCAATCTATTGACTTTTAATTCTTTGTTAAAGTAGGGCTCTCCTTCCAGGGTGGATGGTGCATTGTTCTAAACATTGGGAAGTTTGTGCAGCTGTTTTAAAAGATTCTTCTAGGGACCTGTAAAATTTCAGTTCTTTCAATGAAGAATGAAGAGAGGTATCTATTCTTGTGGCCTGTGCTCTGATCTGTGAGTGACCACAAGCACTCTTTTCTGCCCTGGAGGTGTGAGGAGGGTCTCTCTTTCACTATGGGTACAAGCTAGTGCTTCTCCTTTTTCTAGGACTGTTACCTAGAACTACAATCCATATGTGAATATAGGCAAAGCAACCAAATCTAGCCTGGTGCGAACAAGTGACCCCTGTAATCTCCTTCAGACCAGTTGTTCCATCCCCTTACCTTCCATGGGCTGGAGAGAATTCCTGCTGCTGATTCAGTGACTCCCAAGGCTTGCTCCTGCTTTGCTGCTGCTGGGTTTATGCTGAGGTGACTTGTGCTTGACTATGTTCCATTCTCACTTACATGACAGACCTTTCCTGATGGATCTTCTGTTATTTTTGGCTAGAAAATTATTTCATTCTGTCTTTTTGTGCATTCTCTCTCACCAGGAACTGTTTTATGGCTAGGTTTTGGGGAGTGCTCAGCCAAGTAACTGCCTTTTCTCTGCCATCTTGATTCCACCTCCTACTAATATCATTATAATAATATTCTCAGTCCTAGTTAATTTAATTAGCACTTGTAATATTGTGGATAGAGAAGTGGTCTAAGGCAGAAAGAGCTTGTTGCAAGTCTTGATTCTGTTATATACTGATTGTGAGGTCACTTAATCTTTTAGTCACTCAGATAACTCCCTAAAACAGTAAACTGCAGAATTGTACATACAGACACTTATAACATAAAACTGCAAGTCTGGTCTTCTCACCCCCCAAACAAAGTAAAATAAAATCACACATGTATTTTAAAGCCACTTGTGTTATTTCAGAGTATCAAAGATCAAGACTTTGATCCTTTGGTTTCATATTTTAACCTTCTCATCAGACCTTTAAAAGGGAAATCATGCAGAATTCTTTTGTTAGCAGTTATGCTACTATGAATATAATGTCAGTCCACTATTTAATAAGCATTTATTGAGTGATTACTATATTACAGAATTCTGTCACTGAGACTGAGAAGCATATGTTCCAAAGGGGAAAACAACATGCAAATAAGCAAGTAATTGCAAGATACATACAGGACAAATTGAAGACTATTTCAGAGGAAAAGCATTAAGAGTGAGGGAGAAAAGAAAAGGTAGGATTGCAGAAGGCACAGTTTTAGCTGAGATTTTGAAGGAAGCAGAGAAGCCAAATGTAGGAAACATGAAGAGAGAAGAGCATTCTTGGATGCTGGACAGCCATTTCAGCTTCACAGAGTTGGGAAACTGAGTTTTTTGTGTGATGAGCAGCAAAGTCAGTCTAGTAGATCATTGAGGATATGGAGGGAATAATGATAAGAAGAATGGAAAGATAGGAGGGGGCTCAGACTGTGAAAGGAATTTTTTTTTTTTTTTTTTTTTTGCTAAAGCAATTGGGGTTAAGTGACTTGCCCAGGGTCACACAGTTAGAAAGTGTTAAGTGTCTGAGACCAGATTTGAACTTAGGTCCTCCTGACTTCAGGGCTGGTGCTCTATCCACTGTACCACCTAGCTGCCCCTATGAAAGGTTTTAATAGCTAAATAAAGCATCTTATATTTTATTCTAAAGGTGACAGGGAAGGGAGAACAACATGGTCAGACTTGCACTATATATAGATGCTAAGGGAAAAAGAACCAGATCTTTACCCTCAGGGAGATTGTTACAAATGCTAGAACTTCCTTCCTCTTGAAAACAAGAAAAACTGAAACTGGAAGAGAAAAGTTTAAAATACTTAAATTATTAAATATAATTATTTAATTTATTAAATTAATTAGTGACCTCTGACTTTGGCCAGGGCTCTGTCTCCTGACATAGGAGGACTTGCCTAAGAGGACAAGTGATCTATTAACATGTGTTCTTGATTTTCTGCATCACCTTCCTATCTTTCTGCCCATATTTATTTATTTTTATTTTTTGTCTGTGTTTCACCTTATCTTATATCTTTCTCACTTTCCTTCCTCACTTTCACTTTTCTTTCCTTTTGATATATATTTTTTTGTTTTCCTATGCTTTCTCAGCATATTTTATAGTGTGAATTATTTTCTTTTTATGCATCTATAATAGTATTTATAGTAATGTTTTACTTTATGTTTTAACCGTTATTCTCTCTCTCTCTCTGATCCCATCTTCTTCTTGTTCTTTCTTCTTGTATTTGCTGTTACTATTTATCTTGTTCTTGCTCTTTTTTCCCTCTTCTTCTTTTTCCTTTTCTTTTTCTTTCTTTTTATCTTCTCTTTCTATTCCTCTTCTCCTTTCTCTTTTCTTCTTTCTTCCACTTCTTTCTTCTTCCTCCTCCCAGTATCTTACCTAAATATGTTTAGTAACTTCTTAACTTTATTACATTTATATCTTTATTTATTAAAGGTTCTTTCTTTTCAAAAATACCTACTTACCTCTCACCACTACTACTTTTTTTTGTAGATTGCTTGTGCATGGCTTTGACACTTCTAGTTGTGATAGTCTTTCTCTGTTTATTGTTCCTTTTGGAAATCAGTTGTCTGTCTTTGTTAGAATTCTTCAGTCAACCTTCTACCATGAAAGAAGGTCCTTAGGCCAAATATTTGACACGTGTTCTGTTAGATGTGTCCAATCATGCTCAAAAGAATCTTTCTTTTTTTATGCCAGAGGATAGTGAAATATCAACAAGGAAGCATTTTAGAGACAAAGCATTCCTTTTATCTACTACAATCCAATCACATTACAGATGAATGAAAATAAGTGTTTATTATGTATTAGGCACTGGAGATAAAAATGTAAACCTGGGACCATCCCTTCCCTCAAGTACTTTATATACAATTAGGAGGAATTGCACCTTCTAGGGGAATGATAGCCTTTTAAGAGAATTTTGGTTGAGGAGTCTTAGAGATTATGATTAGAGGCAAAGTACTGTTGTTTGCCTTAGAATTTCTTTTAGCAATGTTAGCATCAAGAAGCATACAGAAATCTAGAAAGATAAAAAACAAACAAAACAAAACTTGCTTCTAGTGATATGATTAATATGCAGCAGAACCAGAGTTATACAATGCCTCCTGATTTCTTGTCCTCTACTTTTCCTCTATAATAAGATGGCCCAGTTGATGGCCTCTAAATTAAATCTAAGAACCATTTTGTTTTTGACAAATATTTTGAAGATTTTTGTTTTGACATAGGTCCCATGCGGAATTTGGAATCTATACAGTATTTATTAGGAAATCTTAGATTTCAGAGATAGAAATCCAAATTAGGGACCCATTCCTTACCTTTTTTTCTACACTGAAATAAAGATCAGGGGTACCAAGTAGCTTATGTATTTTGAAGCCCTACTATGTGTTAGTGTGTTTTTAAAATAAAAATTCTGTTTTATTTATCATAAAAATTTAAGAAAAAATCTCCCTCAAAGGAATTTACAAACTAGCATAAATATGTTATAAAATAGTAGGTGAAATTGAATTGTACACTAACAGTCCTATTAGAGGTTAAACTGGGAAAAATAATAACAGAGCCACAATAATTCTATAGAAATTTAAATGAGGAGGGATTTTCTGTAGTTTTTTGAAATCTATAAGGATTTCACAGAAAAAATGGCATTTACTGTAGGTGTTTTAAGGACGGCTGGGATATTTGATGGGCAGAAATGGCATAACAAGAAGAGGTAGGCACAATTGAGAAAATATGCATCATATCCAGGTCTGTGCGTCAACTCCAGTTGTCAACGTGCATTTATTAAGAATCTGCCATAAGCCAAGGACTGTGCTCAATGCTCAGAATTTTCATTTAAAGACAGAAATAGTTCCTGCCGTTAGGAAATTAAAAATATAATATAAGTGATAGCATATAAAGAAGGTATGCCAGAGGTAATAGCTTTGAGGAGGATCTAGAAAAACTTCTTAGAAACCACAAGAAGAACTCCAGTCATCCTGATCTATACCTGGCCACTGGATCCAGTTGGCTCTGGAGGAAAAAGTGAGGCAGGTGACCTTGTCCAGGCTCCCTTACTTAAATCCACTTTCCTGGCATGAAGGGCAAACAACAACAATAGGGACAGGGGGATAAAGAGAAATAAGTGGGTTAAGAACTTATACAACCTTATACAAAGTAAATTTGAGACTAGATTATGGATAGCCCTCAACGCCAGAATAAGGAGTGTTAATTGTATTTGTAAGTCAGTAAAGAAACAAGACATTTGAAAAAGGAGAATGGTATGATGAAACTTTGGTATAGGAAGATTAATTTGCTCTCTAGGTTGGAGTTCTTTAATACTCTGGTTCACATATTATACCTGCAGAACACTTCATTAAAAAAGAGTTAATTCTAGGTTAAGTGATTTTGTTACTTGCTGTTTTGAGCTAAAAGATTTATTTTGTCCTAAATTTACATATGCCCAAGAGAACTTGAAGCTTTTTGGAACTTGTATTAAGAATTCCATTTAGTCTAACTATATTTTCTAAAAAACACAGGTCTGGTTAATGATGGGACCACATATAACAATAATCTAAAATATTGGATCATTGATTGATTTTTATTTTATAAAACTATATTCTTGCTACAGATAGTGACCAAAGGTTA
This sequence comes from Myrmecobius fasciatus, assembly GCA_023553655.1. Lineage (NCBI taxonomy): Eukaryota > Metazoa > Chordata > Mammalia > Dasyuromorphia > Myrmecobiidae > Myrmecobius > Myrmecobius fasciatus. The sequence goes on along the minus strand of JAJPUD010013110.1, from coordinate 17,362 downwards.
GAAACAGCCATAACAGAATCAGTCTTTAGTAAATATTTGAAAGGTTAAAAATTTAATACCAAATCAAGTGATGAATTTGAAAGACTTGAAACAAAGACTTCCAGAAGATGTCTTTCTAGTGCTAAAATTGTGAAGGTAAAGTAACATCTATATAATGGGGGTGACTTCTGCTCTGTGTTATCTATTGACTTATTTTTAGCTTTTTAAACACTTCAATAAGCTAGAGGAGTAGTAATGGGAGGAGGAGTGAGAGTAAGAGTAGGAGTAGGAGTAATAGCACTACTAGCATTAGAGTACTTCAAAATGTGTGAAATATAAACCACTTTACAAATATTATCTCATTTGATCCTCACAAACAATGTTGGGAGGTAGGTGCTATTTTTATCTCCATTTTACAGATGAAAAAAACCAAAGCTCACAGAGGTTGTACCTTGTGTAATGAATTTGGGTCTTCCTGATTCCAAGTCTGCTTCTTCTCCTACATCATCTTGTGGTCAAATCAGTGGAAGAGATTCAAGAAATGTTCCAAACATAGCAGCCTAGGATGGAAGATTGTCAAGAAAAGGAAAACAGTTTTGTTTATTATAAAGTTCTATATAAATGTGAACTATTTAGTTTTGAATTTAGTATTGAATCAACATTTTTGCTACTTACTATGTGATCTTGGGCAAGTCACTTTATCTCCTTGAACACTAGTTTCCTCATTTTAAAAATGTGATTTGGATTGGATGATTTCCAAGGTCTCTTTATGCTCCAAATTCTATGATCTTAAATGTAAGAACTTTGTTTTGGTTTTTATATTTATTTTAAATAATGGAATTCAAAAATAATTTAAATAATAAATTTAATAAAATGAATTTAAATAATTTTAAATAATTATATATAAATCAAATTCATTTTTAAATTATTAAGAAAAATTCACATGCGTTATCATTAACATATCTGGAACATGGAAAAGGGTTATTTTTGTTCCAGTTTATTAGGGTAAAATGCCAACAAAGTTAACAAAGTTAAGATGGGAAAATTTTTAAAGTCATACCTTGAGTTACCTACATTGGTTAATGACAAACAAGAATATTAAATAATTATGAGTGAGCATTGTTCTTTTAAAAATAGATTTTGCTCTCTAGTCTTATTACAATTTTCTTTTTTCAGGAGATTTTTTAATGTATTCTTTTCATGATAAGAAACATGCCATTTTTGGCCTTTTCATGAAAATGAATCTGATATTCTCCCTTGACAGCTATTCATGTGAAAAGAACAGGTCCTATTTCTGTCCATTGCCTTCATGTAGTTATTTATAGAAAGAACTGAATTTTTTTTCCCCAAAAAACTTGCTTTGTGCCAATAGAAACCTTTATTTGAGGAGCTGTGTACTTAAACCAGTCATTGTGATATGTTCTTATTGTTTTTGAGAAATGGCACGTATCTGAATTAGAAAACTGAGTTTGTAAAGTCCTTTTGTGTTCTAAAGTCTTTTATTTTATTGCTGTCCAGAGGAAATCTAAGGCTATAAATGGTTTGCCAAGGTACAGTTTCACTGAATAAGACAATATTTGTCCTTTGCTCTCAGTATTTAGTGATGTATGCCTTAGCTCTCACTGCCGTTTATCCAATGTATCACATTTGGTTCATCACTCTCATTTGCCATTTGGGTCTGTTCCTCTGGAGAGAGAGGATTTCTCTTGTAGTTCAAAATGAACATAAAGCACCAATAGAGGCACTGTTTGGCTCCTGGTACAGTATTTAGATAATTGGATGAACTGCAAAACCGCAGAATTTTGGAGTTAATGGAAACTCAATGGCCATCTAGTGTAAACCATATGTAAAAGAAATTCATATTTAACACATCTGACAAGTTACCATTTAGTCTCTCAATGAAGCCCTAGAATTAGAGGTAACCCATCCCCTCCTGGATAGTTCTAATTGTTAAGAAATTTTTCTTGACATCATGCTATATATTTGCCTATGAAGCTTTTACTCATTGTTCTGCTTCTGTTTTCTGGCACTAACCAGACCAAATCTAATCACTCTTTCAATGGCAGCCCTTCCAATACTTGAACACTCTCTTTTCATCTTAAGATTTCTTCCACCTTTCCGTCCCCCTACCCTGAGATAAGCATTCCCATTCCCTTTGGCTTTAAGCAGTCTTCATGTGACCTCATCTTGAGATGAATAGCTCATCCTGGATCACCTTCCTATGAACAACTTCTAGCTTATGAATGAAGGGGGAGAAAAATGGGAAGAAAAAAAGTCTGTCTACTATTTGCCAAACATTGCCCTAATTGCTTGGGATATAAATAGGAAAATCAATGCCTACTTTCAAAGAGCTCACACTTTAATTGAGGGACCAGCAAAAAAAAAAAAAAAAAAAAAGCTTAGCTTCAATATAGTCTGAAAATCCTGGAAGTCCCAAGGTACAGGGATGGTATGAAGGCCCAGTGATTTTTAGGAGATAAGTCCTTAGTAGGTCCATTGGTAGGTCCATCAGCCGGTCCATCAGTAGGCTCCTGGAAAGCATAGAGGTAATGCTTGGATGGTGAGATATGGAGGACTTTGCAGGGCAAATGTTATGGTCTTAGAGCCATCCATCTCATTAAAAGAAATAAAATTGATGACTCATGGAATATGGAACCCAGAACTGAATACAGTACTTCAGAATAGGTCAGACTGGAACAGCATATAGAAAGACTATCACTTCTTTATTCAGCTGAACTATGTCTCTCATAATGCAGCCCAACACTGTATTCTATTTTTCATTATATCACTCTCTGGATTTATTTTGAGAGTGCAATTCACTCAAACTTCCATATCCATTTCAGGCAAACTGCTGTTGATTAATGCTTCCTTCCCTCGTTCTTGTATTTGTGAAATTGATTTTTTTATACATCCAATGTAATACTTTACATATATCCCCACTGAATGCCATTTAATCAGATTCAACCCTTGTCCTGGCCAGTCAAATTTTTTATTGGATCCAGACCATTAATGTCTAACATGCTAGATATGCCAAATTGACATTAAACCATTAATAGTCAATTAACTGGTTCTGAATCCATTTATTTGTATTATCCTCTTATCTAGGACTTAAGGTTTTTCTGTTTGTGAACCCTTTTCACCTCAGAAATTTTTATGTACATAGGATATAAAATAGGTATACAAATCCAAACATTTATTGATAATAAATCATAATTTCATGACTCCACATTCATTTACATGACCCTATATGGGGTTGCAAACCACAGTTTTAAAAACTTTGCTTTAGTCCACATCTCTCCATATTTTCTACAAGAATAATATGAAATATTTCATCAAATGATTTGCAAATCTAGGTGCACTACATTTGTAGTACTTCCATGATATAAACATTTAGTAGTCTGGTTTAACCTATTCTTTGTAGTCATTAAGTAATTTATCCAGAATCACATAGGTAGTAAATATCTAAAATAAGATTTTAACTAATTCTTTGTGATTTTAAATGTAGCAGTCTACCCTACTGTATCACTACATATGTTGTTTCAGTACCTGAGCATTTAATATATCTGAGCCAGGTGAGTTGAATTCATCAATGGCAAAAAGATACTTTCATGATATCTTCTTAAATATACTGAGGATCAATTTCATGGTAGCCACTTTTAATCAGTCCTTTTCAGTGCAGAGGTCATTCTCTTTGGCAGAGAAAAATGACATTTCAAAACAATAGAGCAAATAAGAAACAATGACATTAGTGGCCAAAATTTGTAAGGCTGATAAAAAATAACTATGTCAATTACTTTATATGCTTTCCCCCTTTTTCCCTTAAATATCCCACTATTTTTATAATGTAAACATAGTTCTGATCTCTTACAGACATCAGCTTCATTTATTCTATAGTGCAAGGTGCTTGAATGAGGATAAGGATAGTATCTGTGATTTCATTCATAAAAGGAGTTTCTGAATAAAAGAATGCCTATGAGTGCAGGGTGGTAGCTTCCCTGAAAATTATAGTGTAAGAGAATGCCTTGAGCAATGGTATCAAGCTCATTAAACTATACAGAAGGATTCCCATGAGCTGCATATTGACTTAGAAAAGCACATATTTATATGTTTATTTTTAATTAATTTGTTTTGTTTAATAATTCCCAATAAAATTTTAATTTCTTGGGAGTGATGTGGGCCATGTGTGATATTTGACACCCACCATCTAGCCCACCAAGAGATTAAAGTGCCTTGCCCAGGAGTAGAAAGCCAGTATGTATCTGGGACACATGGGATTTCAAACTGGTGTTTTCTCAGTTCCAAGGTCCATTCTTCATCTATTATGAAATGCTTCCTTTCGAGGTTACTTAGAATAAAAAAGTAAGACAACTATTGTAATACTTGGATGTTAGGATATGAGGTTTGTTAGAACATATTTAGTATAAAACTTCCTTTAATTATTGTAGTAAAGTTCCCAGGTATATAGAGATTTTCCTAATTTTAGATAACATAGTGATGAGTTAGCTTCAACTTTCTCAGAATATTACTTGGAATGTATTACTTCTGGCAAAAGTGTCAACAATACACAAAAAAGCGGGACACCAGATATTTTATCACTTCTTCCCTCACCCCCTTCCTTTCAGTTGCTATGGTGGTCAGAGGGACCATGCAGTCAAAGGTAATCTTCCCCTTTCCCCTTTTGCCTTCAGGTGGGGAAAACAGTAAAAACAAACAAAGGAAAGCTTGGAATTTAATTTGGACTGGGACTAAACTCACATTGTCATCATTTTTTTTAAAGAAGTTAAAACAAGGGGCGGTTAAGGACATATAAATTGGCAGCAGATTGTGGTTTATGGTAATGGCGGTCCCAAAGGAATGAGTCTCTCTTGATGACATTGAAGTAAATTGCATTACTCAAGATGTATACTAAGGAGGATGGATAATGAGATGTGTATGGAGAAGGAGAGATTGCTGTTTTTATAGCATTGTTGATGATCTAAATGAATGGAAGAAGAAAGGAAAGGGAAAGAGGGTACCAAGTGGGGGTGTCAGTTAATTTCTATAGAAATTGTAAAGGCACATACCATCTTCTGGATCACAGAAAAGCCTCTACTGTTGAGTAGATTTGGGGTTTGAGGTTAAAATAATAAATAACTCTCATCCCTGCCAGTTGCTCCTCCTAATTCCTAACATCCCAAACTCACTTGAAAGTTCTAATTTCTCATCATCAAAATGAGATCAGATTTGACTATATTGTCTTGGGAAAGATATTATTATATTTCAGAGTTTCTTGCTGCCAAGAAATCAGGCGTAGAATTACTTCCTATCTATCGTCTCATTCTATAACTAGCCAGAGTTAGGAAATGAACATAAAGTCATAGATTTTATGTAAAGTTATGGCCTCAAGTGATTTTCATATAAAAGAGATGCAAAGAAGTTTCAGCTGACCTCAACTTTCTAAACTAAAATGTATTTTATAGCTACTTGCCTTTTTTCCTCTGCTGTTTCCCTATTTTCTCAAAAAAAAAAAAGTTGCTTGGGGTATAGAGAGGCAAGGGAGATAACCCTTTAAATATAAAATTCAGTGCTTCACCATATTTCACTTTGTTAGAGGGAATTTAAGTTACTTATTCACCTCTGTTCCTTAAAGCAAGCCTAGTATTTTTTGCATACTGTCCAATATAAGAAAAATAAATTCTCTCAACAATCATCCTGCCTTAGGATGGAAAGGAAGTATGAGGGCTGGTTGGGTCCTAATTACTCAAAAATGGATGAAGTTGGTGGAGGAGGAGAGAAAGAGAATATTTTGCCTCTGATATTCAAACAAGCTTGGTGGTCTATTGTCTGTAGAAGATGAAATAGAAAATGCAGGAGTTTTTTCAGGCATTTTTTTCTTTTCTACCTTTTCTCCCTAGTGCCTGCTCTGCCTGCCTATTCCCTACTGCCAACTTAAGAAAGGAATCTCACACTTTAGAGAGTGTCATTTTAAGTTGACTTTCCCAGAGCTGAGCTGAGAGCCTGTTGCCAAGGCCGGTAGGCGTAAATTCAGCCCGCCTGACGGGAGATGAAGGGCTGCAGGATTTATAACTTATTTGAGTTCTCATACATCACCCTCTGTGTCGCTCGCTTATGATGGCCCTGCCAAAAGATAAAGAAGTGTAGGACGCTGGGTATGGGTTGTGGTGACAGGCCAGGGACAAATGTCTCTGTTGGGTAAATTGATTTGAATGGCTCTAGTGAAATATCAGGCTAGGCTGAAAATATGATTGGGTTTAATGATCCTTCCGATTTCATAGACGGCCAGAATTCTAAATGCTGGACAAGTTAATTAAAGCAGTGCATGGAAGTATGTGCATATATATTTGTAAATCCATAGAATTATTAATATCATATACTACTATACGGGAATATAAGCACGTACCTAGTACTTCTGATGTAGCAAAACTCCATGGAGGCCGGTAAATATTACTTGTAATTTATAGGGTGTTTATCTGGGAAAAACTGTAGAGAATATTCTTTCCCTCTCTACCCCCAGAGTCTAACAAACAGAGACCTGAAGGCATAAAAATGTGTAATGAAAAGACAGAGAACAGATAAACAGTTTATCCTCTACTGGTATATTTAGGAGGCATAAAACTTAATAACATAGCAAAAAGCAGGATTTCTATATTTGTGTTAAAGCGGAGCTCTAGGTTTTTTAGGTCACTGAGCCAAAGACAAATTAGAAGGATTATTTCATTTTAATTACAAGAAACAAATCTTAAGTTGCCTCAATGTGGCAGTTGTTGTTTTCTTTTGGGGCATAGTGTTCATTTAAGATGAGCAGATTTTAGATTTCACTACTATAGGATCAAAGCTAACTGGCTAATTTCTGCATTATCATCCATATCATCCTCTTAAATACTGTGGTTCTAATGGTATGCAAAATTTCCTGACTGTTTTTATCTTTAGGTGATTGGGATTTGTAGATATTTTCCATACTCTCTGTGTCCCCTGGGTGTCCTTCATCAAGGAACATCCAAACACTTTTACTAAGCCCTGGTTTTTTAAGTTTCATACTTTTCTTCTATGTCAAAGAAGCCTATTTTTGTCATAATAGACACAGTGAGGGAGTGATTTGCTTGTGATGTTTATTCATCACCTGAGAATTGTGAGGACAGATCTTGGGTGGCATTCCCTAATTCTGAGAGGCAATTATTATAGAATCACTGAAAAAAACTAACAAGCATTTATCAAGTACCTACTAGGTACAAGGCACCAGGGATACAAATAAAGATAAAAATGAAACAATCCTTACTCTCAAGGACCTTATCAAGAAAATAACTGTTTTACATATATATGCATATATATGTAAAAATATTTATAATACAGGTAAACAAAATAAATACCTTGAGAAGGAAGGGACTAACAGTTATGAGGTAAGTCTGATGATAGAAGTCAGAATCTGAGGGATATTTTGAAGAAAGAGAGGGATTCTATGAGGTTGAAGTAAGAAAGAAGTGTATTCTAGATATAAGGACTAGTAAATATAAAGGCATAGAAATAGTGTCCCATGTGTGAATAACAAAAAGATCATTTTGGTTGGGTTATATAATGCAGGAAAGGAAGTATTGTATAATGAGGCTAGAAAGATAAATTGAGGTTAGGTTGTGAAAGTATAAGAGTCAAATGGAGAAGTTGAAGCTAGAGATAATAGTAGTTCATTGAGCTAGGGAGTGACATGATCAGGGCTATGGGTTTTTTGTTTTGTTTTGTTTTTTGCTGAGAAGATTTGTCCAGGATCACATAGCCAGGAAGTATTAAGTGTCTGAGGTCAGATTTGAATTCAGGTCCTCCTGACTTCAGGACTGGTGTTCCATCCACTGCACCACCTAGCTGCCCCAATGAGGGCTATGTTTAAGGAAAATTGCTTTGACAGCTGGGTAAAGGCTAAATTAGAGTAGGGACATATTTGGTTCAGGAAGACCAAATTAGACCATTGAAACATGCAAAGCAATAGGTGATAAGGGTCTGAACTGGAATGATGCTTGTGTGAATAATGAGTGAATAAATAAAGTTTTTATTAACTACTTAATAAGTATAAAGCACTATGGTAGGTCCTGGGGATTACAAATAGGAAAATAAGACCATTTCTATTCTCAAGGGGCTCATATTCTAACAAGGGAAACAACCACATGGAAAGTTTTAGCTGAAAGTCAAAAATATCCAATGGTCCTTGGGGTTTAGGGACAAAGAGATTAATGCCTCTTCTTTATGGTCATTATTTAATGGTATCGTTCCTATAGTTTTTTGGGTTCATGGTTCCCTGCTGTTGTCATGAGGTTCCCAAAGGGAGATTGGTGGTTGAATCTCCAGACACTTATTATTGCTTCCTCTCTTTCCCTCAGGGTGACTTGTAGAGTTGGCTAGGATGAATTGCTTGCACAGTGAGACAGCTGGGAATGTCTGGTCCATTTTTCTACTGAAGTTGCTTCTACAGATGATGGCTATGATATCTAGACTAGAAGCAGGATTGGTGATCTGAGGGGATGGGGAATACTCAGAACTCCTGTGTCTGTTTGCTTGTGGCTGTTGATTAGCAGTGGTTCACAGTGGTTATAAGGAAGATGAACCCTTTCTCCAAGCCAATTTTTCCCCTTAATGACTGCTTTGTGAGCTGGGCTGCAAGCAGGTCCAGTGGTCTGAGAGTAGGGAGCATTGTTATTCATAAATCTCTTGGGTTCTTGGTTGTTCCCATCATGATCTGAGAGGAGAAGGTGGTTATGGCGGTGGATGCTTTGACTTGCCTAGCACATGTAACCGTTCCCTGTATCTTCCTCAAGGTGTCTTGCTTTTTTTAGTTATTCTGACTTACTAGAATAGAGAGAAGGAGTAAAACAAGACTGGAAAAAAAAGGTAAAATATGTTTTTAATATTTTTATTATTTATTTTAAACATTCTTTTCTTTTTAAATTATCAGTTCCAAATTCTCTCCCTTGAACCCTTCCTGCATGTACTGAGAAGGCAAGCAAAGGCCAATTAAATATACAGATGAAATTATGCAAAATATTTCCAAATTACCAATATATTATTAATATATTAGCCATATCACCAAAAAGAGAAAGCAAAACTATTCTTCAAATTGTACTGAACATTTATCAGTTCTATGTTTGATGATAAATAATATTTTTTCATCATGAGGCCTTTGTCATTGTCTTGGATCAGTGTATTGATCAGTGTGACCCAGTCTTTCACAGCTGATTATCATTACAACATTGCTGTTACTGTGCACAATGATCTCCCAGTTTTTCTCACTTTACTTTGGATCAGTTCACATAGGCTTTACTATTTCCTGAAAACTCCCCCTTCATCAATCAATCCATTACAATCATAAGCCACAACTTGTCTAGCCATTACCTAATTGAGGAGAATTCCTTTTTTTCCAATTATTGGTCACTACATAAAAAGTCACTATAAATTTTTTTTTTCATATAGGTCCTTTTCCTTTTCTTTGATCTCATTGAGATATACCATTACTAAGTGTTATTACTGGGTTAAAGGATATGAACAATTTTAAATTCCTTTATGCACAGTTCCAATTCTTTTTCCCCAGGCCAGTTCACAACTTTACCAATACGTGATTAAGAAATTTTTCCCCATCCCCTCTAATATTTGTCATTTCCACTCTATTTGAAATGGTTTTTCAGAATTGTTTTATTATATTTCTCTAATCAATAATTTCTCTCCTCAACAATGATTTAAAAGCATTTCATATGACTATAAATAGTTTTGATTTCTAAAAAAAACTGTCTGTATTCTTTGATCATTTATTAATTGGGGAATGGCTCTTATTTTTATAAATTTGAGTCAGTTCCCTTTATCAGAGAAACTTGCTGCAAAATTTTTTGATATTACTCCATCATCTGTTCTATTTGATCCATTTTCTGGTGAACATCCCATTCCCATTCACAATTATGATTATTAACTGTATATTTCCCTATGTACTATTTTCTTCTTTATCCTCTCTCTTTTTATTTTGTCCTTCCCAAAAGTCTAGTTTGGCTTCTTATCACTACTTCTCTTGATCCATCTTCCCTTTTACTGTTTTCTCCACCACTCCACATATCTCATATCCTCTTACCCTCTTATTTCTTTATTGATAAAATATATTTCTGTACCAAAAGAAGGGAGAGACAGACAGATAGGCAGTGAGAGACAGAGACAGAGATAGAGATAGAGAGACAAAGTGAAAGAGAAACAGAGATAGGGAGAGAGAGAGGAAAGGAAGGGTAGGGGTAAATAGCTATCATCCTTCTCTGGATGGAAGTGTGGTTCTAATGGAAGTGTGGTTCAGGCATTGCTTGCCAACCCTCCTCTCATCCCTTCTACAAAAACTCCTTCCTTATTTTATTTTTTTATGTGAAAAACAATTTCCCCATTCTACTTCTCTCTTTCCCCTTCTCCCTTCTCCCAGTACATCCCTCTTTCTCACTCTTTTGTTTTTGCTTTGTTTTTTAGAACATAATCTTAGCCCTAGAACAGAAAGCAGGTTCTTTGCTCTCTTACAGCCCCAAGCTCAAGCTCTCCTCTCCACCTTGGAGACTGTATCCAGGTTTTCTACTCTTTTGGATCAACCAGAAGTACTCTTCTCCACTCTGAAACTATAACTCAGAGCTGTATTAAGGGCAATAGAGTTGCCAAAAGGTCTACCTCCATGGCCCACCACTGGTGCTTCTGCTCTGCTCAAGGTTGGCTCCCACTCTGGTATCACAGATCTGTGTTGTCTTAGACTCAAAGAAATGTGTTACTTTGACCTTTTGTTGGCTCTGCTGCTCCAAAAATTGATATGAAGAGTTATTATAAGATTGTTTGGAAGGGAATGTTGGGGGAGTTCAGCTGGGCTCCACCCCTATATATCAAGACTGTTAAATTTGGCAATTAAGAGATTATTGCCTTAAATAAACCAATTTCAGTTGAGTGATGAGTTTGAAAACCAGATGGCAAAGGTTTGAAGGATTAGGAAAAGGAGATATCAGGGGAAGCAATGTGTGTAGAATGCAGCTTTTTCTAGAAGTTTAGTTGAGAAAGGGAGGGGACATAAAATAATAACTTGAATAGGTTGATGATCTTAATGAAGATTTTTCTTTTTTTTTTAAAGTTAGATATGGAGATATGTGTGCCGGTAAGTGTATATTTGCATACATATAAATCTACACTTACATATTCAGAAAGGATTAGAGAGAGAATGATTGAGAAAGAAATCTTGAAGAAATCAGAAGGAAAAAGATGCAAGAGGAAATGTAGGTTTAAAAGTGCTTTATAAACTTTAAGTGAAATAGACATTTCAGCTATGATGGAAATTTGATAATGAGATTGGTGGTGACAGCAATAATGTTGGCATTGTAGTGTCCCAGTGTTATACATTTATTTGGTATAGTGTGATCTCTTTATTTTCCTAACAGGAGAGATAGTTCTGAAGGGCTGAATTGGTAAGGACAAGGATTTTTTCAGAGGATGGTGAAAGCCATTGTCAAATTCATTTAAATTTAAAATTTTACATCACCTCATTGTAATTTTTTCTTTCAAGGAATTAGAATGGTTAGTGTATCCAAACTTCTGCCAGAAGGACCCAATCACCTAAAATCATGTGCAGATAGTATAGAAGTATATACAAGGACTTGAATCTGCTATTCTGTGCTCTGGATAGCACAGGAGGTAGAGTCTTGGAGTAACAAATACTTGATTTCAAATCCAGACTTAGATACTTCCTAGCTAGAAAGTTACTTAATTTCTCTTTGCCACAGTTTCCCATAACAGGGATAACAGCAGCACCTACCATGAAGAGTTGTTGTAAGGATCAAATAAGATGGTATTTGTAAAGCATTACTATTACTTTTCTAAGTGAAAATTCTATTTAGTTGTCTAGAGAAAGCCCTTTAACCTGTAGCTAATAGACATCCTTCCATCTCTATTTTAATGAAACATTATCATTTTGTAAAACTTGTAAGTTTTACCAGTGACCCTTCTGATCTCAGAATGGACAAATTTCAATATTTCCTTATATTTTATATGTGAATATTTTATTAATTATAGGAAAAGATTGAGATGAAATCCACAGCAACGCTTAAGAAGCTGATGTAACCATTCACACTGCAAAAACAAAGTGGATAAAAAAAATACAAGTTGCCTAGATTGTTACATATTTCTAAATAAGACAGTTGAACTAGTTCATAAAATAGTTACCAACATAAACATACATAATATTTATATACTGACTGTATGTGTATATGTGTATGTA
>JAJPUD010013109.1:20966-45818 GCA_023553655.1 Myrmecobius fasciatus | reverse complement strand
ACAAGATTAGGAGGGAAGCAATAAATTGGGAAATCATCTTTACATTTTAGGGTTCTGATAAAGGTCTCATCTCTAAAATATATAGAGAATTATCTCATATATATATAAGAATTCAAGCCACTCTTCAATAGATAAATGGTCAAGGGATATGAACAGAAAATTTTCAGATGATGAAATTAAAACCATCTCTAGTCATATGAAAATTTGCTCCAAATTACTATTGATCAGAGAAATGCAAATCAAGACAACCCTGAGATACCACTACACACCTGTCAGATTGGCTAAAATGACAGGAAAAGTTAATAATGAATGTTGGAGGGGATGTGGGAAGGCTGGGACACTGATGCATTGTTGGTGGAGCTGTGAACGGATACAGCCATTCTGGAAAGCAATTTGGAGCTATGCTCAAAAAGTTATCAAACTGTGCATACCCTTTGACCCAGCAGCATTTCTATTGGGTTTATATCCCAAAGAAATCATAAAGGAAGGAAAGGGCTCCACATGTGCAAGAATGTTTGTGATAGCCCTTTTTGTAGTGGCTAGAAACTGGAAATTGAATAGATGCCCTTCAATTGGAGAATGGCTGAATAAATTATAGTATATGAATATTATGGAATATTATTGTTCTGTAAGAAATGACCAGCAAGATGATTTCAGAGAGGCTTGGAGAGACTTACATGAACTGATGCTGAGTGAAATGAGCAGAACCAGGAGATCATTATACACGGCAACAACAGTACTATATGACGATCAATTCTGATAGACATGGCTCTCTGCAACAATGAAAAGTTTCAAACCACCTCCAATTGTTCACTGAGGAAAGCCATATACACCCAGAGAGAGGGATGTGAAATGTGGACCACAACATAACATTCTCATACTCCTTGATTGATATTTGCTTACATTGTGTTTCCTTTATCTGATATGTCTTTCTTGTAGACACGATTTTTTCTTGCACAACAATGATAAGTTTGGAAATATGTATACATATATTCAATTTGCCAATATTTTAACATAATTAACATGTAGTGGATATCCTGCCATCTAGGGCAGGGTGGGGAGTTGGGGGGAAAATTTGTAACAGAAAGCTATGTAAGGGTTAATATTGAAGAATTACCCACACATATGTTATGCAAATAAAATAAAAAAATTTTAAAAAAAGGTATGCAATCATCTTAGTACATTTTAGATACTCATTCCGTTTTGGTGAATTTTCAGCATGTGTAAAACATCATAACCTTGAAGCTATGTGTATTGGAAAGAGTATTGGCCTTTGAGGCTTACTTTCTGTGTTACCATAAGCAAGTCAATTAACTTTCCAGTGTTTCAGCTATCCCCTGTATTAAATGAAGACATTAGGACAGATGACTAACTTTATAGGCACCTTCAACTCAACACATTCAAAACATATCATTAGTTTTTCCCAAAATCCATTCCTCTTTCGATTCTTCAAAATTTTCAATCTTTTTATTTCCTTTTAATGTTTCATGTTTTCTTCAGGAATCATTCAATTTTCTTTGCTCCTTTCCATGTAGTTTCCGGAATACTATTTAAGTTTTTCCTATTTTTTTTCTCCTGAGACTTATCATTTTATTTTTATTCTCCTGCTTTATTTATTCTAGTCACTCTTGTTGTTCTTATGGCCGAATTATTTTTATTAAGCTCTTTGTACAACTTCTTCATTGACTCTTGGATTTCTTTTAACTCATAGTATTTCTTTATTATGTTTGGTATCATCTTCTACTTACATATTTTACCCATATCTACATCTTCTGTTAATGATTTCAGATTTTGTGTCAGTACCAGTCTCTATCTCTTCTTATAAGATGGAATGGTCAGGCCCTCTTAGTTTCTAATACGTTTTCTTTGGTTCTTTCCATTTCCTCTAGTTAAACAGTATTTGGGGGCCGAAAGATTTTAAGCCTTTCTTCATTGTTTCCAGTCAAACATTAGTAGTATTCAGGACTTCCTGGAGATTCTCCAGCCAGAGTATTTTATTAGATAGGGACCATAAAGCATTTGGCTTGATATCAAGAAAATTTTAGTTTAAATCTAGTCTCAGACTCTATGACCCTAGTCAAGTCACTTAATCTGTTTGCCTCAATTTTTCAATTGTAAAATGGAGATAATAACAGCACCCACTTTGCAGAGTTGTGAAGATCAAATGAGATAAAATGTAAAACACTTGCTGCAATCCAGAAAAAAAAAGGCAAGCAGGAGTTTTCCCCTTTCATTTGTTTTCTTCTTAAAAGTATAGTTTTTGTACATTATGCTAAATCCAATATTGTTTATCACTATAATGCTGAGGAAATATTTATAACAACTATGATTGTGATGGAGCCACAAAAAAACCACAAAGTTGTCAGAGCTTCACCTTGGGCTAAGGATATTGTTACACTATCTTTGTGAGTTTATAATAGGCCGCTGAATAAAGAATCATAATGAAGGCAACATTAGAGGTAATCCAATCCAACTTTTTCTTCTTTTTTTTTTTTTGCAAGTTAGAAAACTGAGTCCCAACAATGTTCAATGATTCAAAATCACAATGTGGAGCTGATATTTGAACCGAAGTCCCTTAGCTCAAAATATAACTCTTCATTTATTTCAGCTGGCACCTTCTGAATATGAGACACTATACTTTCCAAATTAGGGGGAGGGTTAGGGAATACTCCCAAATTTTGAAAAATTAGAATATTTAAAGGGAGAACATGAAAAGATTTTCTATTTTAACTTTTTCCCTAAATACATAAGTGTGTTTCATCACTATTTTTAATATATTTTTAATATTTTAAATTTAATTTTCACAAAATCATAGACTTTCATTCTTTCATTCTTGATTCCCAGGCTATAACACCAAGCCTCTTCTCTTTATGGAATTGAACATAAAAATATAAGACAATTATATTTTTTTAAATGAAAATGCTTAACATAATGACTGGCACATAAATAAATATAAATACTTATTCCTTCCCTCCTTTTATCCCTATCGGAAATCATAAATCAGAGATTTATTGTGTTTCAATCCATATAGTCTTCTTCAGATCCTGGGTCAGATTTCTGGGAGACATAAAATGTCTCCTTGTGCTTATGCTGACTTCCTTAGAAAGGCTAAGTAATGATTAAGAAATTTAAAGGAAATTGAAGCACTTTTTAATCAATTCCAGGACTCCACAAAGATATAGCCTAAATCATGGGAACAGTGGACCTTGATTATTTTTAATCTGGTCCTTTTTTTTTTGCTTAAGTGTATGTGGGAGAATTAATTTTTCTTTTCTTTTCATGCTTTTAGCTTAACCAGAAGCCTCCATTCTATACAGTCTTAGTCCTATATTGGATAAATTCAAGTATTCACTTTGGCATAAAATATATAAATAATACAATGGATATAAAATAGATAATTTTCCCATGAAAACCTTATAGACACCCTCACTACTGCATGCATATCCATAATATTTTTGAAATCTTTATCAAGGAGAGGTATATTTGCAAAAGATATCCACCACTATCATGAAGGATTTCTAGTCTAAATTTTAAATGAAAGAGTATTTCCCTATAGATTTTTGATTCTCTCTAGATATTGGTTAAAATCAAGCAAGATAAGGAAACATGAATGGATAGAAACCTACCAATCAAAGAGAATAAAAAAAACAATTAAGAAATACTAACCAACATCAAAATTTGACATTTTATGGAATTTACCACACCCAGTAGTTCCCTTCTTTTGCAAAGAGGTGAGGGAATTGCAGTTTCTCACCTCTTTTTTTAGAACTAAGAGTGGTTGGGGGCAGCTAGGTTGCGCAGTGGTTAGAGCACCAGCCCTGAAGTCAGGAGGACCTGAGTTCAAATCTGGTCTCAGACACTTCCTAGCTGTGTGACCCTGGGCAAGTCACTTAACCCCAATTGCCTCCGCAAAAAAGCAAAAAAAAAAAAAAAAAGAACTGAGTGGTCATCATAATTACATACCATTTAAGCATTATTATTACTTTTATATTCTTTCAATATACATGGCAAATATTATACATATTGTTTTACTGAATCCACTTAAGTCTATAAGTTCATGTGTCTTCTCATGTCTCTTTGAATCCTTCATTTTTGTAATCTCTTTTAAGACAGTAATATCCTATTACATCCATGTACCATAACTGATGAAACTCTTCCTCAATTCATTAAGAAACATCTCTTTTAAATGTCACTATCATTCCAGTGCTGCAAAAATGACTATAAATCATGAAATTTCACAGCATCTAAATAAGTTAAGTTGCAGATCATGGTCATCCAGCATGTGAATTTGCTTCAGCTTATTACCAATAAAGACACACATACCTAATGTGGTATAAAACATATCTTCATAAAGATGAATGCCTAAAACTGACGAGGTGAATTGGTCTCACACAGAGAGTGAGACACAACAAAAGGTTGACTGCTGTGCATTATTACATAATACAAAAAGATATATAGGGAAAACTAGCATTTTGGGGATATTCCTTATGAAAATCTGATAGGAAAATAGGGTTATAAGAAAATTTTCTTCACATAAGAAGAAAAGACTTGCATAAGTTGTAGTACAAGATATGTAACCCAACTTATTGGATCACACATCCATCAAAGGACTGAAATATCAGAGGTATACAAAAGAAAGTTCATATATGATGATTGAACTGAGTATAGAACACCCAGTTATGATACATACCAAAAGGTATTTTCAGTAAGAGAGAACAGTTCATCTTAAACAGAGCTAGTGGTTATACCACACTGTGGTTATTAAGGAGAGAAAAAAACAGGATAAAGAATTAGCTTCTGATTACAATCCAACAACCACTTTCTATGGGTCTAATTCTGAATCATCAATAACATCTAAACGCAAGTAGCTAGGGCTTTCTCAGCTAGTGTTGCCAGTTGAAAAGTAATAAGACCTATCTTTTAAGAGGTTAGGAACTCCCACATGCAGAATGATTTGGGTTTTAACTGGAGACTCTTGAAGATTTAAGACTTTAGAATCCATACAATAACTATCTAGTGGTAGTGTTCCAGGTACAGCTAGAGAGGCTGGAGGGAATTATTTTTGGAATGGAGGTATTTCTTGGAGGTCTTTAAATCATGACACATGATTTAATTTATTTAATTCTTTCATTAATTTATTTTGCCTACTCATAAGGCCCTGCTAATCAAATATCAAGGGACAATATACGTTCTTCTTTTTTCTAACACAGTACTTTGGAAATGAATAATCTTGTCTTCAGAAGGAGCTGGGTGATAAGGTGGATAGAGTTCCAGACCCATAATCGTGGAGACTCATTTTCCTGAGTTAAAATCAGGCTTCAGAGATGTACTACCTGCATGACTTTGGGCAAGTCACTTGACCCTATTTGCCTCACCTGCAAATGAACTGGACAAGGCAGTGGTGAGACACTTTAGAATTTTTTACAATAAAACCCCTAATAAGTTCTTGAAGAGTTGGATACAACTGAACAACAAAAACAATATGGTATTTGGCTTTATATCTGAAAATGTTAATCCCTATATTTCTTAATTATTCTTTTAAATTTTTTAACACACTAACAAGAAAATAAGCAACTAAATAAAAGTAACTCAACCTCTATCACCCACCTCAGGCTATAAAACCTGAGCATACAACACCTGCACATCATCCTTGAACTGTCTGACTTCTCTCCCTTCCCTGTCTTGGTATTGGCTATCCTACATGCTTATTAGCATCACTAGCTTCCTTCAAAGCTCAATTCAGTTGCCACCAATATGAGGTTTTTCTTGTTGTTCCCCAATTGGGACTTTGTTTATGTTTTCTATTTCCTTCTATGAGTATATATTATTATGTCCTCTACTTCCTATAAGCCTTCAAGGATGAGGACTCTTAATATTTTCTTTTTATCCTCAAGGGGAAAGAAAAAGGAATAAGCATTGAGCTATAACGTGAGTAATAGTAGAGCACAGTGGTAAACTTTTTGTTATGTTTCACTCTCTGATGAGACCAATTAATCCCATTGCCTACTATGTGCTTTATAATTATTACTCATTTTATTCTCATAACAATGCTGAGAGGGAAATATTATTATCCCTCTTTTACAGTTGGGGAAACTGAGGGAAACAGGTTAACTGACTTTCCCACGGCCATACAGTAAGAGTCAAGCTTTTCTGACTCCAAGCCCAGTACTCTATCCATTGTACCACCTAGCTGTCTCAGCATATTGTCTGACACATAAGAAGCACTAAATAAATAATTTCTGAATATCAAATGAATTAATGAATGTTAACTCAAATTTTTCATTTTCATATCATGGTGGTACATAAAAACATTTTTTTCTAAAAAAAAATTAAACTTCACAATAGAACCATAAATTTGAGGTGAAATGGAATGGAATTTATGCAATCAAAACCTCCCATTTTTACATATTAATGTGCCCTTGGTCCTACCACAGAATAGTGGATGGCACAACAAGGACTACATCCCAAATCGTGGGACTCTCAATCCTGTATTCTTTGCACAATATCATGCTGCTTTCATTCCAAAAAATGATGTACAGTGCAAAGTGCTATATAGAATAAAAATAATAATGATAATACATTTACATGGTACTTTAAGATTTGTGAAGAATGTCACAAATATTTCATTTTATCCTCTCAATTGCTTTGGGCATAGGGTAACATAGTAAGTATAGGAGGCTGAATTTAAACTCAAGAATAAATAAGATTTATTAAAAGTATATTAGTTAGTGCTTCACCATGCATAAAGAGTAACAGTGCCTAACATACATACAGTATTTGATACAAGCTGAAATAAGGTTGGAAGAATTAACAATTTTTAAAGTAAGCTCATTGGAGAGAGACTTGTGTCTCAGTTGTCAGATTTGATAAATAATAGACAATTTTAAAACTCTATTTGAAAAATTTAGGGCTCATTTTTATGAAAAATTAAATCTTGATTTTTGTCTCATTCAGAATTCAAAATGGATATAAGCAAAATATAATGGAACACCAGATTTAAAAAAAGTTCACTACCTTTCAATTCAATAAGCATTAATTATATTACCATGTACTTAGTACTAATGGGCAACAAGTTCACAAGTGGTAAACCTGTGACTCCAAGAAGCTAAAGCATGTGCAGTGGTCACACCCCAATAAACCATCTTGACACACTGATAAATCAAGTTGAAAGTAACCAGTAGATTTCAAACCCATCAGTGAGGCAAGTGGATGATAATCTCAAACATATAAATACTTGCCTTGATGGGATGGGTGGATGAGAACAATTTGTTACAATAGCCATGAAGGTGACTGAAACAAATGCTGTAGAGTACTTAGAATTTGAGCAAATGTCAGACTCTAAGGTCATCCACTTCATACCAGGCCATCACCAGTCATCCTAACTTTTGTCTTGTAATTAGACTTCTATAACTATGGAAGAGACAGTAAAGCTGACTACTTTGTACAATATTTCTTACTTAAATCCAGTTCCTCTGAGTATTGACACATCACCCCATACTGTCACTAATCCTCTCAAAAATCAAGAATTAACAAGTGACAGGCAGGTAGTCTATAATCAATAAACAAATGTTGACTTGGAGTTATTAGGAGACTGAAATTAATAATATTAGATCATTTTATCATATTATAACATGCATAAAATATAACAATAATAAATATTTTTATTCATTGGAAGGACAAATACTGAAGCTGAAATTTAAATACTTTGGCCATAGAATAAAAAACAAGACTCATTGGAAAAACCCTCATGTTGGGAAAGATCGAAGGCAAAAGGAGAAAAGGACAACAAAAGATGAGATGGATAGATAATGAATGGCATGGCCACAAGATTCATGAGTTTGAACATTCTATGGGAAATAGTGAAGAATAGAGAGGACTGATGTGCAATGGTTTATGGGGTCACAAAGCATCAACCACAAGTGAATGACTGAACAACTAGTCATTAAGGAGGATATATATGAATACTTTATAGTGTTTGGCAGATGAGTTGAAAGCTTTTCAAAAGAGAAGTATGTTATAATATTGGAATTGAAGAATAAAGATAACATTGTATTATAGGCTTTGTGTGTTATGAGGAGAAGGATATGCCATATATCACTTAAAGGAAAATGATTTTACCCACAGGATAATTGAATCCGTGGGATAGTGTGAGGTCCTTCATAATGAAATGTTTATTATATTTGAGAAAAGAATAAACCAAAAATGATTTATCTTCAGTTTATGACCTTGAAGAAACAGGAATCCTTTCTAATTCATTTCTGTATTATTGTTTTAGGCTTGCTAGTTACTATAAAAATGTTTTCAGATTTTTGTTTGTCTCTCATAAAAATTAGTAATCTCCCCTATAGCATTAATATAATATTTTGTGAAAATCTTATCTCATTTCTTAAACCATAAATCCCTGGAGACAAAAAGATCATTTCTTTTATCTTTGCATTTTCCTCGACATGGAGCACAATATTTTGGACATTGAGAAAGAACTCAAATCATTCTTTAATTGAAGAGATTGAAAAAAAAATCTGAATCTGAAAAAGTATGTTTAACTTCAATATATCCAAAAGTACTCACTCCATTGGTACATAACCCAATCCTGCCATGCTGTATTGTATAAACTGCTATGAGCAGAAATAAAAGGACAAAAACCAACACTTAGTGAATAGTCCTTCAGTAAATCCATCTCCACACTACCAAACATTGTAATGAAACCAGTGTATTCAATAATCTATTTATTTTGAAGTAATACTTTTCTTTAGCATTGCATAAAATAGGTTACAGTAAACATTCAACCAGTAGATTATAATTTTCATTAAATATGGTATCATCATGAATTATTTATTTTTCTTAGATATATTCTGGAATTGCTTTCTTGGACACTGAAATGATTTATGATATATCAGTGGATCAGACATTGGACTCCATTTGTCCTTAGAATTAAGGTTGTGAAAAATCAGCTCATTTTCAAAATCAGTTAAGTTATAAAAACATAAACACAAATACATCTATCACATATGTCTAATATTAAGCATTTATTAGGTCATAAGAACTGTTTTTGGTTCTAAAGATACACAAAAAGAAAAAAAATGCTCTTTGCTCTCAAAGTAATTACATTGTAATAGGAGACAATATGTAAATAGTATGTAGATACACAAAATATACCAAGTAGATGAAAGGCAATCTCAGAGGAAAGGAAGGGGAAGGAGCAAAATAGGAAAAGCCTCCTGCAGAAGGTTATTGAGCAGTCTTGAAAGAAGTCAGAGAACCTGAGAAGTGGAAGTAAGGAGAGCTTTTCAAATATACAAAGGCAGAATTGTGAGATAAGAATGGACTTGTGTATATGTGTATGTGTGTGTGTGTGTGTGTGTGTAATAGCAATTAGGTAGGTCAATATTATTGCATCATTGAACTCCTGGAAAGAAATAAAGGAGGTGTGTTTGTCTGTGTGTGTGTCTGTGTGTGTATATCTAGAAACAAAGAGGACCCAAGTTGTGAGGAACTTTCATTGAAAACTGAGAGTGTTATATTTGATACAAAACATATATATATAATGTATAAGATTGTAATTCATTTCAAATTACTCCATAATTGTTATTTTTATGAATGTAATATTATTTTTATTAGAATCAAAATTCTTCCTCTGATTGCTTTTTTTTTTTTTTTTTTTGCTGAGGCAATTGGGGTTAAGTGACTTGCCCAACGTCACACAGCTAGGAAGTATTAAGTGTCTGAGGCCAGATTTGAACTCAGGTCCTCCTGACTTCAGGGCTGGTGCTCTATCTATTGCGCCACCTAGCTGCCCTGTACTGATTGCTGATAATCATTATGTATTGATCAATATATATTTATCATATACCTACTATGTGTGAGACACTGTACAGGGCAACTGGAGATACAAAACAAACAAAAAAATGAAATAGCATCATCCCTCAATGAGCGTATACATCCTATTGGAAGAAACTGTCTATATATTTATATGTGTGTATGCATATATATATATACATATATATATGTACAGTAGATTGAATATATTAAAATATGCTCAAGTACTTCCTGGTAATATGATAAGTAATAATGGTAGGTTAATAACTTTCTCCGAACCTCTTCAATTCTCTAAACCTAAAAACAAACACTATATAGCAAATATAATTATAATTAAATACATAAGAAAAAAAGAAGATAATCAGTAAGACAAAAATTCTTAAAATTACAGCAGAAACATCTTATTTTTCAAATATTCTGGCCAGCTAGGTAGTTCAATGAATAGAGTGCCAGGCTTGGAATCAAAGCTCATTTTCCTGAGTTCAAGCCTGGTCTCAGACACTTCTAACTATATGACTTTGGACAAATCACTTAACCCATTTGCCTCAGTTTCTTCATCTGTAAAATGAGCTGGAGAAGACAATGGCAAGCCACTCCAGTTTTTCTACCAAGAAAATCCCAAAATTGAGTCTTGGACTTGACTAAAAATGACTGAACAATAACATCCTCCCTACAAACCTACATGTACCCAGAGCAGAACGATAATGTATCTTGAATGTTTCTGCATAGGCTTATCAAGGGATCTATTTCCAGAGAACCTTTTCTTTCACAAGAAATGTCAAGCACTAATACTGCCCAACTAGGTGAAATTAAAAGGAAAAGATGGGTTGAAAACAATTCCACTTGAACTTTTCTCAGAAATGGCAAGCACTGACTCTGCCCAACCATGAGAAAGAAAACAGAACCAAGGAACAAATTGGGATTGAATACCAGCACAGTGGTTTTGAAAAGTAGTTTCTATGATAATAGGAGACACTGCAATTAGTGGGAAGCATAGACAAATTATAGATAGTCATGATCCCAATTGAGAGTTGTCTTGGCCCGAAATGAATTATATGAGGATTCTACAGAGAGAAAGAGGATTTTCAAGTTCTAATATATCAAAAGTTCTGAGTTGCCTTTTTCTTATATTTGTATTTCATTACTATTGTGTTCTAAGTTCAAGAACCAATCCTCCAAACTCCCAAGAAATTATTTAACTGACCTACAAAAAATAACAACAAAATTCATCTGGAAAAACAAAAGGTCAAGAATTTCAAGGGAATTAATGAAAAAATGCAAATGAGGGTGGCCTAGTTGTACCAGATCTAAAACTATATTATAAAGCAGTGGTTACCAAAACCATTTGGTACTGGCTAAGAAATAGAGTAGTGGATCAGTGGAATAGGTTAAATTCACAGGACAAAATACTCAATGACAATAGTAATCTAGTGTTTGATAAACCCAAAGACCCCAGTTTTTGGGATAAAAACTCACTATTTGACAAAAACTGCTGGGATAATTGGAAACTAGTATGGAAGAAACACCATATACCAAGATAAGGTCAAAATGGATTCATGATCTAGGCATAAAGAATGATATTATAAACAAAATTAGAAACAATTTTAAAAAATTAGAACAATGTAGGATGCTTTATCTCTCAGACCTTTGGAGGGGGAAGAATTTGTGACCAAAGAAGAACTAGAGATCCTCATTAATCACAAAATAGATAAGTTTGACTATATCAAGTTAAAAAGTTTTTGTACAAACAAAATGAATGCAGACAAGATTAGAAGGGTAGCAGTAAACTGGGAAAATATTTTTACATTCAAAGGTTCTGATAAAGGGCTCATCTCTAAAATATAGAGAGAATTGTCTCATATTTATAAAAATTCAAGCCATTCTGCAATCGATAAATGGTCAAAGGATATGAACAGACAATTTTCAGATGAAGAAATTGAAACTATTTCTAGTCACATGAAAAGGTGCTCCAAATCACTATTGATCAGTGAAATGCAAATTAAGACAACTCTGAGATACCACTACACACCTGTCAGATTGGCTAAAATGACAGGAAATGGTAATGATCACTGTTGGAGGGGATGTGGGAAAACTGGGACACTGATACATTGTTGGTAGAACTGTGAACGGATCCAACCATTCTGGAGAGCAATTTGGAGCTACATTCAAAAAGTTATCAAACTGTGCATACCCTTTGACCCAACAGTGTTTCTACTGGGCCTATATCTCAAAGAGATCTTAAAGGAGGGAAAGGGACCCATATGTGCAAAAATGTTTGTGGCAGCCCTTTTTATAGTGGCAAGAAACTGGAAATTGAAATCATGCCCATCAATTGGAGAATGGCTGAATAAATTATGGTATGTGAATGTTATGGAATATTATTGTTCTGTAAGAAACGACCAACAGGAGGATTTCAGAGAGTTCTGGAGAGACTTGCATGAACTGATGCTGAGTGAAATCAGCAGAACCAGGAGAACATTATACACAGCAACAAGACTATACAATGATCAATTCTGATGGACATGGTTCTCTTCAACAATGATGTGATTCAAACCAGTTCCTATTGTTCAGCGATGAAGATAGTCATATACATCCAGAGAAAGGCCTGTGGGAACTGAGTGTGAACCACAACACAGCATTTTAATGCTTTCTGTGAATATTTCCATGCATTTTGTTTTCCTTCTTAGGTTGTTTTTTCTCCTTCTCTTTCTAGATCTGATGTTTCTTGTGCAGTAAGATAACTGTATAGATATATATACATATATTGGATTTGTCATATAATTTATCATATTTAGCATGTATTAGATTACCTGTCATCTAGGGGTGGGGATGGGGGAAGGAGGGGAAAAGCTTGGAACAAAAAAAAAAGTTTTTGCAAAGGTCAATGTAAAAAAATTACTCATGTTTTGTGAATAAAAAGCTTTTAATAATAAAAAAAGACCCAATCCTCCCATGTACACTATGTGTTTCTATGATAGTGAACCTCAGACTGGTGAGGGGAGTATTTTTACCTATTATCTTAGTTATTTTACTTGTGTGAATAATAATAAGTCCATTAGCTGATCATTATCAGGAAGCACATCAGTAGAGTGAGAGAAAAAAGCAAACAAACAAAAAAAAAACAAAAAAACAAAAAACAATACTTAACTTGTAATAGAAAAACAAACTCATAGGATTACACCTAGAATCAAAGGTTCCCTCTAAAAGGTATGCTTTAGAGACTCAATCCATGAGTATAAATTCGGGCATTATTTTGGAAAATGTGTTATATATTTCTGGAGTTTGGCCAAACTAATTGTCTCTCCTAACATTTTTTTTCCTGTAAAACACAAGCATTTTTTTTAGGGTATGGTTTTGAGTTGTGTTGTCATTTAGGGTCCAATTTTTATTAACCACAAGAGGATCTCAACAATTAAAATGACAGACCAAAATTAATGAGATGAAACTGAAAAGACATCAGTTTAAAGTTCCCCATTAGTTAGAAAGCAAAAATTATTCAATTTTTTAAATTATTCAAAAAAATTCAACCAGCAACAAAATATTTTTGATGATTACTACTTTTTAAAAATATATGTGAAAGTCTACTATTAAAAGGTGCATTTCCTTTTTACATTTTTGTTACAGAATTTCCCTTGAGATTTTTTACCTTTTACTCTTCCAATGAATTTTGTTACTATATTTCTAGATCTATAAAAGTAAACTTTTGGTCATTTACTGTAGCATTATCACTTTTATCATATGGGTACAGCCTAATCATGAACACTCAATATGTCTATAATTATTTATGTCTGTCTACTTCTTTAAAGCATATTTCATGTTTATATTGTTATAGCTCCTATGTATATCATAGCAGTTGTACTCCAAAATATTTTTATACATTCTTTTTTATTTTTAACACGTTCCTTTTTTTAATCTCTTTTTGTTGGGTTTTATTAGTAATATACAGAAAGCTGAATGACTTTGTAGATTTGTTTTGTAACTTGCTACACAACTGCAGGTATAGCTTACTTCAATTATTTTTTGTTGATTTTATTAAGCTTCTCTAAATAAATCATCATTTCATCTGTAAAAATTTATTATTTTCTGTCCTCTTTGCCTATGATTATTCCTCTTTTTACAACTATATTAAATATGATTGATAATAATGTACATATTTACAATGTTTATCCTGATCTTTATGGAAAGGGTACTAGTTTTTCTCTTGATTTTAGATGTGCTATTTAGAATATTAATTTTCAATTTTTCCTACGTTAGTATAAATGTAGTATTTTCCAAAAAAGGCTTTTTCTGCATCTATATAGTCATGTAATTTGTAATGTTTTTGTTATTAATATGGAATATGATGTTTATAGTGATTCTCCTTGGTGGGATTCTCCAGATGGAAGTGCCCACGTCTATGTCTAAAAGGTCATATATTAAACAAAAATACTTGGCATAGCGCCTTCTTTGTTCTCAACCTATAAAAATCCCACAATGGGGTAGACATCTTTGAACCTCTCCCATGAAGGGACATCTTGCCTAGGGCCTTCCTACTTTAGATTGCACCCTGACTACAGACTGAGATTTGGGGTTCCCCAGCCAGTAACCTCAGGTGTTAAGGTTTCACAGAATGATGATGATCTTTGTTTCTTATAATATCTTTATTGTTATAATCATCACTACATTTGTTGATTGTATATAACTTTTATGTTATAAGTTTCCTCTTCTCCTTTGTCTTGTTTGAATCAAGGTTCTAAGCAATAATAAATTTGTACTTACCCCTTTCTAAGTTTATGACTGTAGAATGCAAATTCCAGACCTAGATTAACCTTACAAGTACATATGTTAAATTGATTTACCATTGCATATACTGGCTAATTTAACTAGATTATTTAGTTAAAAGACTAAATCAGACTTATACTTATTAATACATATAATTACTCTTTATTAATTGATGATGTACAAATTATCTATCAACAGTACAATATGTTACATGTTCTGGATGACAAACCAAAAACTAAAGATTGAAACAAACATTTATCAAGTGCCCATATTGAGTTAAATATAGTGCCAAGCACTATACTCACAAAAAATTATCTCATTTCATCCTCATAAAAACTCAGGGATTATTATTCCCATTTTCTGCTTGAAGAAACTGAGGCAGACAGAAGTTAAGTGATTTTTCTGAGAGATCATACTTTAATTAGTGTCTGAAGCATGATTTGAATTTGTCTTCCTAATTTAAAACCCAACATATTATTCACTTTATCATCTATCAGTCTCATTGGAAATAACTTTATTTTAATGAAGCAATTGGGGTTAAGTGACTTGCCCCAGATCACACAGCCAGTAAGCATCAGTCTGAGGCAGAATTTGAACTCAGGTACTCTATCCACTCCCCTACCTAGCTGCCCCTGGAAGTACTTTTAGAAACAACTATTAAAGAGAATGAGCAAGCAAAGGCCTAAAACATGGAGAAGCTCATTATGTGCACAGATAGTCAATTTGTCACCAATGGTTTTAATGACTGGATTGAAAACTAGAAAGAAATGTCTGGGAAACGAATTGAAATAAGTATGTTTTCCACAGAGAACACTTTACTAAAAGCTGGATAATAGGGCTCAGGAAATTAGCATTGTGTGGAAGTATGTTCTTGCTTATTCAGAGACTGATGCATGTATATAAGCTCAAAGATTAGCTAAACAAGAAACCAGAAAGTGAGAAAATGTAATCAATATTTGCCAATGTTGAATTTAGCATAAGGCAGTATCCTGTTTAACTCTTCAATATAATTTCTAGATAATTTTCTCTTCCCCTTATTTCTGAGAGAAATGATTGTCTTCTATTATATTAATAACCTACTATTAATTAGGATGCAGGCTTTTAATTTCCACAGGGCCCAACCCTATAAGTCAGTTAGCCAGTCTCTTAAAGGGCTAAGAGATGAGATTGCCTTAATCCTCAGGGACCAAGCTTTTCCATCTTTAATGGGACTATCAAGTACATTCTTGCCCTTAGGGAATGAGCCCATGCCCTTTTACCCCTTCGCTGGAGTTGAAGATAACCCAGCTCAATAAGGAGAAAATCGACCAAAGTGGTTTGATTGTGGAAATATTTTTCTGTCAACCTGGAGGAAGTTGAGTCTCATGATCAAAACATGTTCCCAGCAGGAAGAGGTGAAAACTTTTAGCTTATCTCATTTAAGTGGCCATCATCAGAGTTGTTCCCTATAAGAGACATTCTCTTTCATTAAGTCATTCAGTATGTCCATTAAGTGTCTTTGATTACTAAGAAAAACTATTGGTAATCAATTTATTGATAATTGGATAGCCTAATTAATAAACTGATTATTAATTACCCAGAAACTCCATCTCTTGGGTTTTTGATTTGTCAAATTTCTCTTGGAGCTATAACCCATGGCTATCTTTGTACATTTTCCTTTCCTATTTTCTTCATGTGCTTTCAAGGCTTTACTTTATACTTTATTTTATTTATTATTATAATATATTATAACAATATTACATATTATATTTATTATATTAGTAATTTAGATTTCTTTTAAAATAAACACAAAGAAAAGAGAAATGCAGACTAACAACAACTATACTCACCAATATGTGAAAGGTAGATATCACCTCATCTCTGTAAGCTCCAACTAAATTGTGAATTGTATAATTCTTGTTCTTGGCCTACACAGAACCTACACAAATTGCTCTGTTCTTCACATGGTATTTATTTTGTGTTGCTAACAATTATTTCAAGTAAAATGGAGATCCAGACAGGCTTTATTTACCATTTCCCCTGCTACTGATTTTTTTAGGGGGAGATGGGGAGTCAAGTCAGGTGAAGTGACTTGCTGGTAAGCTAGTAAGCATCTGAATTTGCATGTGATCTCAGGTCCTCTGATTCCATGGCCAGTGCTCTATATACTGTATCACTTAAGTCCCTCTCTTACTGCTGACTTTATAACTTGGCCCACTTATATACCTTGCAGTACCCCAACACTCTCATCTGACCTACTGACTTAACCAAAAGATGCTTGGACCTTGTCATTTGCTCCTCTGTTGCTCTCTCAGGATTTTGATGATATTTTCCCTTGGATCTGCAGTTGAATTCTCATATACTTTCTTATTTCCCCCCCCAAAAAAAAGAGAAAAAAAATGTGAGGTTATACCAAGATTCTATGCCTCCTTTTCTTTTTTATTTTCTTTTTTTCCCAAGTAACAATATGAGGGAGGAAGAATAATAGAATAAATAGCTATTTCAATTGTTGCAGGAAAATCCAAGAGACATGTTATATTGCTGAGCCCTACCACTAAATTGTCTTTTGGTAGTCCTAAGTCATTTCACCCTTGTGTTTCTTTCTCTTTTTTAAATTGGGATTATGCAACCTGGAAAGAGAAAAAAACATATCAGTATTCATTTTTTAAAATAATTTATTCATGGTTTTTCCCTTTTCTGATTTTTCTCTTCCAATATCATTCATAAAGAAGTATGTATTTTAAAAAATTAATGTACATATATAACCAGAAAAAAACAATAAAAAGGGGGAAAATTCATTCAGCATTCATCAATATGGCTTGAGGCCAACTAAGCTACTGATCATCTGTGGCCTGCCACTTACTTTACTGGGCTAAGATTAATGAGATTACATTTTAAAGTATTTTCCAGGTCTGAGATGGAATGTATTATTCCCACTTGCCTGAGGATCACATTCAAGGATCCATCCTCTTTAGAATTATTATAATGTTAGTGCCTATTTGAAAAGGAAGGAATAAATTTCTCTCCATTTTTCTGTTGAGACTCTCACAACGCAGAGACTGGATTTGAAATAAAATGATAGATGTTTACAGAATTAAAAAAATTAATGAAGTTCAATGAGCTCATCTTTTTCTAGTTTTTCTTCTTTCAGTTTCTTGCACTTTAGTGCTAATGTATATTTCTCAGATGTGGATTTTTAGAGTAATGAGATGCTTTGGCCACTGTTTCAGCATGCCCAGGGAAAGCAGACAGAAAACCAATTTTGCAACTTTGGGACTCACTGAGAATAATCCAACCTGACATAGCAACCCATAATCAGGCAGACAAGGACTTTTTTGGTGAGATTCTGATAACAGTTTGCTCAGAGAATACACATATGAGAAGATATTCTATTGAAATATCTTTTTAACCAACCTAGATTCTGCTAACAACCCACCCTTCAGACCACCAGGAACAGGCATGCAAATCAAATATGCCTAGAAGAGCATTGGAAAGATGTTTTAACTAGGTTTGTACTAATCATTTCCTTATTATTTTAACCACCACATTCATAGTTACTATTATGTAATTTTCATGCCCCCAAAATCCATGGAAGAAGTCCTGAAAAAAGAGCTAAGAGAGCTCTGCAGCAGCTGAGTGAAACAATAGATAGAACCCTGAGTTTGGAATCAAAAAGACATCTTCCTGACTTCAAATCTGGTCTCAGATATTAATTGTGATTAGACTTTTTAGACAAGTCACTTCACCCTGTTTGCCTCAATTCTTCATCTGTAATAAGAATTGGAGAAGGAAATGGCAAACCATTTCAGTATCTTTATGGAAAAAAACCCAGAGTCACAAAGAGTCAGACGCAATTGAAAAATGAATAAACAACAATGGGAGAGCTTTGGCTTTTGAAACTGTGAAGATGGGGTTCTGTTCTTGGTTTTATCACTAATTAATTCCACAATGATAGTCAAATTTAATTCAATTCTACAATCATTTATTGAAAGACTAAAGCAGATATGAAAATAAAACAATTACTTTATCTCTTCAGCCCTTTATTTATAATAGCTACCATTAATATAACACTTTTAGGCTTGCAAAGAACTTTACAATGATTAATTCATTTGATCCCCAAAACAATCCTGGGAAACAGGTTCTATTATTTACCTCCATTTCACAGACGAGAAAACTAAAGCTCATACAGGTTATATGACCTCCTCAAGGTAACAAAGGTAATGAGTGCATGTTACTGGATTTGAATTCAAGTCTTCCTAACCCCAAGCCTAGTGCTCTATCCATTATGCTAGAGTCAGAAAGAGAAAGATTTAAATTATGAGCAAAGGAAGTAGATTACTTGTGAATGATTATGAGATCAAAAATTTGACCATCCCTATGAGTGAATGCAATGAAATAAAGTAGCTAACATGGGAATTAAAGATATTGGTAGAGTACATAGAATTCTAGACTTGGGGTCAGTTAAAGCTTGGTTTAAATTCAATCTCAGACACCTACTAGCTAAGTGATCCAAGATAAATAATTTAACTTCTGTTTGCCTCAGTTCCCTCATCTGTATAATGGGCATAATTACATTCCCAGAGTTGTGATGTCCAAATAAGATAATATTGGTAAATCTCTAAGGCAAAGCATGAAGACTACATAAATGTTAGATGCTATTACTGGTAGTTGTTATTAAGAGTCAAAGAAGAGATCATAGAAAAGGGAAAAGGACCTACATGTACAAAAATGTTTGTGGCAGCCCTTTTTGTAGTAGCAAAGAACTGGAAACTGAGCCCATCAGTTGGAGAATGGCTAAATAAGTTATAGTATACAAATGTTATAGAATATTAT
Source organism: Myrmecobius fasciatus (assembly GCA_023553655.1). Taxonomy (NCBI): domain Eukaryota; kingdom Metazoa; phylum Chordata; class Mammalia; order Dasyuromorphia; family Myrmecobiidae; genus Myrmecobius; species Myrmecobius fasciatus. The sequence goes on along the minus strand of JAJPUD010013109.1, from coordinate 26,429 downwards.
TGTTCTATAAGAAATTATAAGCTGGATGATTTTAAAGGCATGGAGAGACTTACATGAAATGATGCTAAATGAAGTGAGTAAAACCAAGAGAATATTGTACACAGAAACAACAAGATTATACAATGACCGATTCTGGTGCACATGACTCTTTTCAACAGTGAAGTGAATCAGGCCAATTCCAATGGTCTTGTGATAGAGAGAGCCATCTGCACCCAGAGAGAGGACTGTGGGGACTGAGTGTAGATCACAATATAGTATTTTTACTTTTGTGGTTGTTTGCTTGCTTTTTGTTTTCTTTTCATTTTTTCATCTTTTTGATGTGATTTTTCTTGTGCAGCATGATAATTATGTAAATATGTATAGAAGAATTATATGTGTTTAACATATATTGGATTATTTACTGTGTAGGGGAGGAGGTAGGTTAAGGAAGGAAGAAAAATTTAGAGCAATTTTTTTTTCAAAAAAAAAAGGTTTTACAAAGAAGAATGTTGAATCTTTGCATATATTTTGAAAATAAAAAGCTATTATTTTATTATATATATATATATATATATATATATTTGAGGGACCATTAACATGTAAATAGAAATCTCCAAGATTAAGATTGGGGATGAGAGGAAGACTGACTCCCTCTGAAAGATCTAGGATTATATTTTTAGATGGATTTAGCACAGATGATGAGGGTTATTTAATGTCTACTATGTTCCAGACACTGTGCTAAGCACTTTGCAAATGTTATTTCATTTAACTCTAAGACAGCCTTGGGAAATAGGTATTATTTCCCTTATTTTATAGTTGAACAAACTGAAGTAAACAGATACTAAGTGACTTGTCTAAGGTCTAAGTGTTTGAGGTCTGATTTGAATTTAGGTCTTCTTGAAGTAGCCCCCAAGCTCTATTTACCGTGCTAGCTGCCTCTGACCTCAAAGGGTGATTAGTTGTAGTTGTAAAGCAGTAGGAAGTGCAAATGGAAGTGAAAGTGAAGTATAAAAAGTATGGCTGGACCTTCTCCCTCTTGGAAGTGGGAATAATCTCCTTTGGGTGCTCTGATGCAAATCTTAAAGGGCTTTTGACTTACTAAATAAGTTCTAGGGAGTTACTTAAAATACCATCAGATTAAGTGACTTGCCCAGAGTCACACAACTAGCAAAAGCCAAAGGCAATATTTGGACCAAAGGATTATATTTAGGTCTAGAAAGAACCTTAAAGGCTGGCTCGTCCAACCTCCTCTTTTTACAGAGAAGGAAACTGAGACTCAAAGTAAGGTCAAATGACTTGGACATGGTGAATATCAAGAGGGTTTTAACCAATTGTTACTGAGGCCAGCCCAATGCTCTATGCCTTAGGTAGAGAAGTCAAATTAAAAGACAAATATGAACTAAGATCATAACACTCGAGCTGGAGAGGACTTCAGAAACTATCTAGTCCAATTCCCTCTTTTTTCAGATAAGGAAACTGAGACCTGGAGATATCAAATGTTTTCCCAAGGCCAAAGAAACAGTAGAGGATTGCACCAGAGGTCCTCTGAATCCAAAATTCATTTACTTTCTATCATATTATGTTGCCCCTAGATACCCAAAGACTCCAGGGACAGAGAAGAAAGAAAAAAGGTGACGGAATTCTGTAGTATTGTGTGACTGTGTTGATGGTTTCCTTCATATAAAGGAACTAGGAGAATATGATTCTAAAGATAGGAATACAAATCTCATTGAGAACTCATTAGAGTCAATTTGGCATTTTTTAATAAAATCCTAACATGAAAAAAAAATAACAACAGATCCTGCCAGGGAACAACAGCCATGTGGCTCTCTGTCAGTCAGGCTTCCTACAATGAATGAATGGGAGCAGTAGCCATGAGGCCATAGACTCCAGTTGTACCAAGTCATTGAAATAATAGGCTCAGCTTGTGGGGAGATGAGCCATAGAGGAGCAGTGTTGCCTGTCTGTCTCATTCCCATCATGCTGGCTCTTAGAAAGATATAATTACTCTTCCTCTGCAGAACTGCTGTTTCATTCCTTATAGCAGAATGTGATGTGAGTGACTGTCTAGAAAATAAGAATGGAAAGGCTAAAAGAAAGGGAACAGAGAAATGCTATTAAGGGAACCTATATTTACGGTTCTCTGTTCCCTAGTACCTACTTGCTGCTCAATAGTAATATCAGCTTGGCATGTGGTAATTCTTTGGCTTGGAAATTAACATAAAATTGCAAGCATTTCCTAACAGAAGATTTTTACCATATCCAATCTCTGTAAACACAAGTTCATTTCCTGCTGTTTGCTGTTTTAAGTTTTTTCCACTTTGATTTCTAACTCTTTTTTCCAATAAACTCTTCTGTGTATAAGAATTAGCCTAGAGCATCACTTTATTAATCACATGATAGGAGCAGTCAGTGACAGCTTTGTCTCTCATTTCTCCCTTGGACCAAAAATGAAGTTTAACTTTATGCATAGGCAACCTAGGCAGGAAAATACACCTTGAGATTTAGGGGTCACCAAACACCGTGATATGAGTCAAAAGTTCCACCCCTGACTATATGGGATGCACAAAAGCTAGGATTTCACTGCTGACGATTACCTGGCAGTCCCAATGGTAACAACTCAAAATAAGATTGGATCTTGAAGAAGTGCTCTAAAGAAAAAATGTTAAAGGAACCTGTGATAGCTTCCACTCTTTCCAATAGCAGGACACAAAAGGTGTCTTTTTGATTAGGGCAGCCTAGAAAAAAATAAGCAAAGAGAATAGTGCCTAGAGATGCTGGCCAATGTAATTTAGGAAGAGTAATGAGGCCCCAGTGAGAATCAAATGCCATCCAGGACCATTTCAAGGTGATAGGACATCTTCAGATCTGAAACCACTACAAAGTTTGGTTATACTAGAGACATGAGGGATAGTAGTCTAGCTCAGGAACACAAAATCATGATGAAATATCATAAGGAAAGGTCTGGGGCACAGAGATGCTGAAAAGGCCAGCCACAATATTAGAATAAGAACAAGATGTACAGTTTTAAAGCAAGGTTTCTTGGAGGTTTAACAGAAACACCAGAAACACATCATAACCATAATTCTTTTTCTCTCTTTCCTGTATTTTCCTGTGGCCAAGGCTGACAAAAAAATTTACAATACTTCATCACAGTTACCCATTCAGCCTTTTTCATATCATCATGGACCACTTCAAGGCATGTCTAAATGTAGAAATAAATGAATTGAATAAACATGTCCAAACCTTGCAGTCAATGTTGTTTATCCTAGATTCTGTGGTTGTAAAAGTGAGAAGGGACCTTGGAGATCATCCAGTTCACCATTCTCATTATGTAGCCATTCCTTGTTATATATAACCATGCTTCTCACATTTATATTGGAATTTAGGCCAGGAATGTGCTAGAGCCAGCTGTACTGGCTCTCAATAGCTTATTATTAAAATTTTAGTGTAAGCATTTATACCTGAGAAATCAGCAAATACTACAAATAAAACCTTATTTTATTGTTGATTTCTAGACATAAGAAAGTGATGAAGAAAATGTTAAAAATTCAGGTTAAACTTAGAAATGTATCCTGTATGTTTTCCCTGGAGAGCTGGCTGTTATGTTTTTACCAGAACAACACAGGGTTTGGGTATTTTTTCATTTGGAGAAGGAAAACAGAGGGAGGAAAGTGTTTCCTACAGGAACTAGACAGATGTCTGTTTTCCAGAATTGGCCTGATTCCAGAGATTTAGGGGAAAATACCAGGTACTCAGAGAAGTCACAAAAGACTAAGAATTCTTCCACAAATAAAATAAGGGAGATGGAAGGAATAAAATAAATGTGAGAATAATGGAGAAATAGAGAGGGTAAAGTTTAAAAAAAATAAAATAAAGAAGATGATAGAGATTCTAGAGGATGCCTAGGAAAGAAAGGATAATAGAAACAATAAAAACATTAGAAACTAGAAGAGATAAGTATATGGATACTGAATTTTAGAGTAGAAAAGGGACATTATAAAAAGCTCTCCAACCTCCTCACATTACAATGAGGAAACTGAGTCACAGCTGAAATAATTGGCCCAACACTACTTAACAGTGGGGCTGAGACCTGAATCCAAATGACCTGATTCTGTTCCAATATTCTTCACATCATCATCTCCTTTCTCTTCATAATCTGTTACACCAGATACCTACAGTAAATTAAAATTTTGAAAGTAATATTTTTGAACACATAGGATGATGAACAGAGTTTTGGACCAAGAGTCAGAAACTAATAATTTGCATAAAAAATTTTAGTAAGAAATGTAACATCTATGGAGGCCTACATTTGAATTATAAAAACAATTGTGAGTGAGATAATATTGTGGAAAGGACACTGAATTTCATTTCTGAGGACCTACGTTCAAATATAGATTCTGCCACTTAATAATCCATGCAATCCTAAGCAAATCTCTTAATTCTTCTGTATCTAGTTTTCCTCATCTATTAAAAAAGGGGGGAGCTATACTATGATGAGGTATCAAGGCATGGAAAAAACAACCAGAGTTCTTAGTGGAGTCAAGAATGTGCCATGGCAGAAAAAAAAATCAATGTCATTTTAAGCTTCATTATAGATGTTTAGATTGCAAAATGAGGATGGCAATAGCTTTATCATACTCCTGACATGGTCAAAGCACAATAGGAATATTATGTTCATTTATGGGTGCTAACAAATGGGTTCTTTTGGGAAAAATCATTAATAAACTAGAGTATGAATGGAGAAATAATAAGGATTGTGAGAGGGATGGAAACAATATTGGATAGAGTGGGTCATGAGAAAGCAGTCAAAATAATTGGGATGATTAACCTCAATAAGGAAAGAGGGAAGTTCAGTTCCAATATTGAAAGTATTATTATATGGAAAAAGAAATCTTATTTGTTCTACTTGGCCCAAAAGACAAATGAGAAGCAATTTGTGGGACTTGCATAAAGCAAATTTAGACTTAATATAAGAGGAAAAAATCCTTAGCAAATAGGATTGTACAAAAGTAAAAGAGGTTATCTCAGTAGGCAGTGAATTACTCACTACTGGAATTCTTCAAATTATTTACCATGGATTTTATGGAGAGGATTTCCATTCAAGCATAAGTAGGTCTAGATGTCATGGAATATAAGTCCCAGATCTGACATTTCATGATACATAATTAGGCAAAAATAACAATTTAGTGACCTCATCTGAAAATTCATAAAGTATTCCACATCTACACACATCCCTCTTTATTTGAGAAAGTGTTCACTAATTAATAGAAATCTATTTTCTCTCTTTCCTACTCTCCCTATCCTACTGGAAAAGAAGAGCTAAGGAGAACAAATTCTATTCAATAAATATAGATGGTCGAATGAAACAGGTAAAGATTTCTCTGAATATTTTTATTGTGCTTTCTTTTTTTTAATATAAAGCTTTTTATTTACAAAACATATGAGTGATTTTTCTACATTGACCTTTGCAAAAATCTTTTT
>JAJPUD010013109.1:0-15606 GCA_023553655.1 Myrmecobius fasciatus | reverse complement strand
TTAGTTGCAAGCCCAATTCATTGATTTTCTCTGTCTCTATTTTATGCAAATAAGCATCTAGAGATATAAAATGTCCCCTTATTACCGCTTTGGCTGTATCCCACAAATTTTGGTATGTTGTCTCATTATTGTCATTCTCTTGAATGAAATTAGTAATTGTGTCTGTAATTTGCTGTTTCACCCATTCATTCTTTAGGATAAAATTATTTAGTTTCCAATTGGTTTTTGGTCTATTTTCTCCTGGACTTATATTGCATGTGATTTTTATTCCGTCATGATCTGAAAAGAATACATTTATTATTTCTGCCTTCCTGCATTTGATTTTGAGGTTTTTGTGTCCTAACACATGGTCAATTTTTGTGTAAGTTCCATGGACTGCTGAGAAAAAAGTAAACTCCTTTCTGTCTCCATTTAATTTCCTCCAAAGATCTATCATACCTAACTTTTCTAACATTTTGTTTACCTCCTTAACTTCTTTCTTATTTATTTTGTGGTTTGATTTATCAAGTTCTGAGAAAGGGAGGTTGAGATCCCCCACTATTATAGTTTTGCTGTCTATTTCTTCTTGCATCTCTCTGAACTTTTCCTCTAGGAATTTCCATGCTATACCACTTGGTGCATATATGTTTAGTATTGATATTGCTTCATTATCTATGGTACCCTTTAGGAAAATATAATTTCCTTCTTTGTCTCTTTTAATTAAGTCTATCTTTGCTTTTACTTGGTCTGAGATCAGGATTGCTACCCCTGCTTTTTTTTGTTCACCTGAAGCATAATAGATTCTGCTCCAGCCTTTTACCTTCACCCTGTATGTATCTCTATGTTTTAGATGTGTTTCTTGTATACAACATATTGTTGGATTCTGGTTTTTAATCCAGTCTGCTATCTTCTTCTGCTTTATGGGAGAGTTCATTCCATTCACATTCACAGTTAAAATAACTAATTCTTTATTTCCTGCCATCTTATTTACCCTAGCTTATGCTTTTCTCTTTCTTATCCCCTTTCCCTCCTCCCTACTATTTTGCTTTTGATAACCACTTCCCTCAAACAATCCTTCCCCTTTAGAGCCTCATCCACACCTTTTTTCCCCTTTTCCCTCCTGTTTCCTTATAAGTACATCTATTATTCCCTCTGAGCCAAATCTGATGAGATGGAGATTAACCCAATTCTCACTCCCCTCCCTTTTTTCCCCTCAATCATTATAGGTTTTCTTTGCCTCTACATGTGATGTAATTTCCCTTATTTTACCTCCTTTTCCTCTTCTTCCAGTGTTATCCCTTTTCTACCTCTAATTTCTTTTTCAGTTTATCATATCATAATAATCATAAAATTACAATAATCTTATCATAATAATCATAAAATCACAGTAATCATATCATAATCATAATGTAATAATAGATTCATAAAATCAACCCTCATTCTATAAGTATCTATAACATAAATATAGTTCAAGAGTTTTTTTTCCTTGTTACCTTTTTATGTTTCTCTTGTTTTCTGTGTTTGTAGATCAAATTTTTTGTTCATTTCTGGTCTTTTCAGTAGAAATAGGTGAAATTCTCCTATGTCATTGAATGACCATCTTCTTCCCTGGAAGATAATGCTCATTCTAGCTGGGTAACTTATTCTTGGCTGTAATCCAAGTTCCTTTGCCCTTCAGAATATCTGATTCCAGGCCCTTCAATCCTTCAAAGTAGAAGCTGCTAGGTTCTGTGTGATCCTAATTGTGGCTCCCCGATATTTAAATTGTTTCTTTCTGGCTTCTAGTAATATCTTTTCCTTGGTATGATAGTTCTGGAATTTAGCCACGATATTTCTGGGGGACTTAATTTTTGGGTTTCTTTCAGGAGGTGATCGGTGGATTGTTTCAAGGAGTATTTTGCCTTCTGAATGTGCTTTCTTTTAAACATACACATAAATGTGCATATAGTCTATATTTCTACTTATGTTATCTATAACTGTCTTTCTCCATACAGATATATCTATCCATATATATGCATACACATATATGTATGTGTGTGTGTGTGTGTGTGTGTGTGTGTGTGTGTGTGTGTACCTTGGAAAGTCAACTTGGAGAATATAGCTTGGAGCATAGCTGCAAGGTCTTGAAGAGGAAACTCCTAGAGTCAACCTTCCCTAGCACAATCTCTCACCATGTTCCTGCCTTGGTACAATAACTCCTAAAAAAGGGACACTGCCTTAATTCTATTAATTGTACTCCATTGCCAAGCCAAAGCAGGGAATGGATTTCATCAAGCTACAATCATATTTTATATTAGTTTTTTTTCACTCACGCAAATTTTTAAAATTAAAAGTCCCTTGTAATATTGATTTTTCACATAAGATAAAAATATCTATATTAATACTACAATCAATTAACAGGCATTTATTAAGGATTTGCAATGTGCCAAACAACATGTACTCAGTGCTTAAGGGGGGATTAGATTGATTTTTTTTTAAGGCAGAAGACCTAAATAAAATAAAATCAGAAAAAAAGAGAATTTAGTTTATGGAGGTTTGCTTTTTTAAGATGGAAAAGAGAGGAAAAACATTAGCAAATTTAACTTCTTAACACTCTGTTAAATATCCATAGGCTACAGTAATCTTTTACCCAAAGTATGCAATATTTCAGCACAGAGAAAGTTGCCACTCTTTAAATTCATTATTGACCCTTCCATCCATTGAAAAAGTACTTTTAAATGCTTACAGTCTGCTAGAGGCATATACTAAAAACTAACACAACTATAATATAAAATGGAGCATGAGAAGTTTTTAAAGGAGTCATAGACTAAGTACTAGGAAAAACACATTTCCAAAATCTAACTGACTTCACTGACTCTTCTAGGTCAGAGAGTGGCTAGGAACACGTAGTAGGAAAAGAAGTCATTGGTGGGGAGAGGTAGAGCTGAAAACTTATGCCCTGGTTTAAAAACCCATCCCATCAAAGGAAAAAAGCTTTAGATTTTTGTCAAGACCAGCACCAAAACACAGGAGGGAGGACAGACACATTTTCTAACACTCAAAAAATGATGAAGGTTCAGCAGATAACAACCTTATTAATAAAGGGGGAAATAATAAGTTAAATTGCAGACCATGCTTGATGATATCTAAATAGTGCTCTATTATGACCCAACTATGAGAAAAGGTCCTTATCAGGGTGTGGTTGAGTTTACTTTACTTGGTGTGTGTAAGGCTCTCTGTGGTTACAAACAAATAGTTACTGTGCTGGTACCTTAGTTTACGCCTAAGGAAGAGGATTACAGAGAGGTTTCCAGCTGGGTCAGGGGGAACAAGTCTGGTTCTTTAGATCCTCGCCAGGAAAGATTATGTTGGCAGCAAGTGAGTGATGTATGTAATACATCTATCACACTTTAATAAGGAACAGAGAATACAGAGGAAAATGGCTTGGGAAATGGGGTGAAAGAGGAAAGGAGAGAGTATAGGAAAGAGATGAGAGAGGGAGAAGAGCACATAGAATCACATTGCTGCAGATCCCAGGAGATGGACCAGGCAGGAGAAGAATACTGCAAGGGCAGAGTTCTAGAGGTCCATTCTTACAGAGAAAGAGAGGAGGAAATAGTCTCTTATCTAAGTTACTTGGGGACTGAATCATTAATGTATCAAATCATCTCAAAGTTATCAATGCCATCTCAGGATTATTTAATTGTCACATTTCCCTGATTTTCCTGAGCATATGTAGAACTTATCTACAGTTTAGAGACTGAAAGGCCATTATTGGGGCTGGAAAAGTCACAATTTAGGGGCCTAGTTGGCTTCTCCTAACTTAACATATAGTTTTTGGATGAAGCTTTAATTAACTTAGAAGACTATTTTGGGCAAGTTGTGCTACATTCTTCTTTATACTTTTTTTTAAAATTTATCTGTCACTTATTGAATAAAACAAGTATTTCCATAGCATAGTACAATAAAACAAAGGAAGCTGCAAATCTACTATGAACAACTTGCTTTTTTCTTCAAATATGTAACAAAATTATCAAGTAAATATCTTTTTTTCTTTTTCCCTACCCTAAGATGGCTACCATTAGACACAAATCAGTGTGTACATGTGTGTATAGTTATTCTACATATACTAACATAACTGTCAGTTCTTTTTCTTGATGTAGATATCATCTTCCTTCATATATCCTTTATAGTTAATTCTGCTATTTATAATAGTCAAAATAACTTATCTCAAAGCTATTTTTAACATAATATTATTGTTATTGTATACAATGTTCTTTTGGTTCTGCTCATTTTGCTCTTCAATATTTCCTGCAAATCTTCCCATGTTTTTCTAAAAACAATCATTGAGCTCATTATTTCTTACAGAGCAATAATATAGCACCCTTAATACTCTTAATTCCTATTTACTTTTACTTTCTATCACTCCTATATACCTATTTATTATACTACCTGGTGGAGTGGTCAAAGGAGCAGAATAAGATCCAATTTTAGCACATACAATTACATATAGAGCCATCTACAAGGAAATAATCAGAAGTAAACATTTGAAACAATGATTGCTGGTTTCTAAAGAACAGAGAAAGTATGCCTCTTAACAGCAGCATATATCAACAAGCTAATGCCTGTGCAAACAAACAGACATATTTTCATACAGTTATGGCATTCGTGATAGCATACTTTATACTATCTGACTCTTTAGAGAGAATAATATATTGATCGTATTTTGGCAGACCATAAAGTTGTCATTATTTTTTTTTAATTTGCAGTTCTATCAGTTAAAAAAAAAGAACATAGATCCCACATATACATAAAATTTACACATACATATACATAGTCTGTACTCAAAATTATGTGTACATGTGCATTATACACACAAACATATTAATTACATATTAATGTATTAACATGTGAATATTATATATGCATGTACATATACTTTTTAATATGTTTATTATATATGTGTGTGTTATTAACATATAACTCTATCCTGCTCAATACAAAAACTGAGGGGGCAATGTATGGTTCTTAATTACCTGTCACTGCCTCTAACAGGCAATACCACAAAGTGTTTTGGGAAGTAGACAATGAGTTTATTCATAGGTAGGGAGAAGGATATTTTCCCAATGTCACCTGTGAAGCTACTATCATGCATGTCCATCAAGCAACAAGGTTTTAACTGAGAAAGAACTAATAAAAGAGACAAAGAGGAGGAGGGAAATCAAAAGTTTGAAAAAGAAGGAAAGGAGAAAAAGTGAAAAGAATAGTTTAGGGGTAAATGGAGAAAGTAAAAGTGAGGCTATGTCAGAGAAAAGTGCCCAAATTGATTTTTCCCGGAAAAATATGATTCAATCCATTTTCTCATCTTTAAATTTGTTGTTTATACAACATTTGAAGTCATATCACAGTTCCCTGGAATATTGCTAATCTCCCAAGAGGCCTTGGTCCCCACTTTAGTGATCACTGCTCTACAATACCCAAAGCTCTGCCTTTTATGTAATAGACTGAATGAAATAAATACAAATCAGATACTTACTGTAAGCTTCTTAAGGGCAAGGACAGTGCAACTATACTTTTTCTTACTTTCACACATAAGAAAGCATTCAGTACGCAGATCTTGATAAACTTGTGTGTGTGTGTGTGTGTTTGTATTTGCATTACACAATTTGCTCTTTCGACTTTAGCAGCCAGAAATATGTAGATGCAATCCTTCTTTGTTTTGGACTATGCACAAGATGATGTGCATATCACTAAAGTTTCAGATATGTCTACCTCCCTGAATATCCTTTGTATATAGTCATAAAGTCATAAAGTTCCCTATGAAATCAATTTCAATATAGCAACTGAAGCATTTATTATATAAGAAAGAAACAAACATTGTATTAGCAATTTAGCAAAATTCTATGTTCTAAGTCATCATATATGCTGGATACCCTTTACCTTCAATTTGAGGTAGATATAGATAAGAAAAAAGAAAATAATATTGAGTGTGTATAATAAAAGTTAAAATATTACCTTAGTTAATTTATATATGTAGTGTTAAAACAACCAAATTAAAAGAAAATAGCAAAGTTCATTTGGAGAAGCAAAAGATCAAGATTCTTAAGGAATTCTTAAGGAAAACAATAAGTAATAGAATAATGATAAAATATATTATGATTATAATTTTTTTTATTGTTCTTTTATATGCATCTCTTCTGCACTGCTCCCCCAACTTTTTAACTACTGGATTGGTTAACCAGAATGCACCTCTTACTGTCAGAAGTTAGGTTTTACAAGTATTGGATTACTTGCTATTTAGGGGAGAGAAGAGGAAGAAGGGAGGGAGAAAAAGAATTGCAACACAAGGTTTTGCAAGGGTGAATGTTGAAAACTATTAATGTATATGTTTTGAAAATAAAAAGCTTTATTAAAAAAATAAAAAATAAATAAAAAGTTAGGTTTTAGTTTGAGTTCTCATTCTAAAATTATAACTTATAAACCACTACTACTGTTCTTAATTAGTCAATAGACACAGTTATTTCAAAGCAAATTAATTTACAGAGATGACAGTGTAAAAACAATAAACACAAAGCATTCCTTTTCTTATACATGGAGCACAGTTTCCCACAAATATACATGTCAATGGAAAGAGTTAGCTGATATATAGAAAATGCTGGTAGTAAAATATAGATATTAAAAATATATGTGGGGCAAAACAATTTGCATCTCCAAGGGAAGGCTTCAATGTTCTTTCTCATGGATTTCTTCCCATAAATCAAAACTTGATCAACAAGATCTATATTCAGTTTTCTTTGCTGTCACAAAATTATGCTCTTTGAAAAAGCATCCAACATAGGGTGACTGCCTCTCTCAGTGGCTGTGTCACTTTAGAGAGCATAAGTTTCTATATGGTCCAACTATGATTGCTGAATGGAGCATCTACTAATGGTCAAGTTACTCTACTGCTAGACACTATGGTCAGAGAAAAAGTAGGAAAAGAAAATGCCATACTCTCACACTGCTGTTTGGTTCTCTGATTCTTCCAACGATGGCAAGCCTGTACCTTTCAAGGGGCTGTCAGGGATATATACAGATATCAACCAGATAAAGACAGAGAGCCAAATTAAGTCATTTTGACTTATGTCTTGTCTCTGGGCTTTGATGACTGAAGGAAAGAGTGAGGCTAATGACTTTTTGCAGTTCTGCTTCACTTAAATTCAGTTCATGCACAAGTCAAGACATCATCCTCAAGAAGTCATTGGTTATCTTCAAGAATGAAGGATGGACAACAAGATGAAGGTATTGCTATTCTACAATTAAGGAGGAACAAGTTTATATTTCATAAAGGGATCGCTGGGTATCAGTGTATCTTCTGTGTTGTTTCAAAACATGATTGACTGACTAGAAACAGTTACAAAATGTCCATGCATTCTCCAAAGTCTTTTGAAAACATTTCCATATCATCAAGATTCTCTTCCAAGCAAGCTATCTTGTCTTTTCCACATGGAGCCATCTGAGCCATGCTTAGTGTGCTCTTCACCCCCATTACATTTGTATGAACCTGTAGGTATAAACACTTGTATATAAAATGAAGAGAGCACAAACAGGAGAGACAATACACACTAATTATAATATAAGCAACTTAGAAAGATTAAAGGTCCTGATCAATGCAATGACCATAGATGATGCCAAAGGACTGATGTTAAAGCATGTCATTCATGGACTAATGGAAAGGTGATAGAATAATATATTTTTGGCCAAAGCCAATGTAAGATTTTGTTTGCTTGACTATTCACATCTTTTGCAAAGTCTTGGTTTTCCTTCTTTTCCCTAAAATTAAGAGTGAAAGGAAGAAGAGGAATAGAAATGTTTCCAAAGAAAAGAAAAACTTCATTGAATCATCTATTTTTTAAAAAAGCACAAAAGAAAACAGAACGAGGACTGAAAAAAATCACCCACAGTGTAGGACTGCTTTGAAAGTAACATGTTAAACTTGAAATAGCTTTTTTTTTTTTTAAAGCAAGTTGTTCATATTAAAAATCTTTAGTTTTGTACATAATCTTTTTATACTGTTAATAAAAATGCTTATTTTATTTTGAATTCAGAATCAAATTTTTTTTATTTTGTGAGTTTTTGTGGCTCATAACACTTTTTTGTGTACAAAGGAAAAAAGCTGTTCTTTAACTGATTCATTTTAAACACCGAATTCTTTTTTTTTCTCCTCTAATTGGGGATACTTAGATTTAAGTCCCAAACTATACTATAAGTAAGTCTCCCTTACAGTGGCATAGGGGGCTAAATGAGCCAAAGATTGTGAGAAAGAGGAATCTAATTCAGAACTGAGACTATGTGGTTCAAGAACAACAGGAGCCATGAGAGAGGTGGCTTAGTACCTCAGTCCCATGGATCTATCAGTAATTCTTTTATAGTAAATTACAAAAATTGGGTTTTTTTTCAAAATTAAAAGTGAGGAAAATGTATTTCAGAAATCAATTTGAATTAAACAAGTGGCAATTCATCTATTTACTCACACACGATGCTCATAAAAGTATATGAAGTTAGACAATTAATTAGTAATATTGAAAATGTTTCAGAGAAGAGAATGTAAAACATTGTTTGGTTAAGTAATGAATTCCTTATCTGACTAGAAAAGTGGCCCTAAATTTTGAATACATCTTCTGCCTTGTAAACAAAGTTGTTCAGAATAGCATAAACTTTAAGAAGCAATTTTGCTTATATCAAATTAATTTGATATAAATAGGATACCTCAAAATATATCTCTATAGAATAACATCCCAAAGACAATATTAAACCTTTATTCATTAAGTTCAACTCCAATGTTCTTGCAGAGAATTTGCCCTAAAGTAGATAACAATAAACAAGACTGGTTCTAGACTACAAAAATTCTAAAACTGCAGGTAGTTTTCCTGAAACACCTCTCAGGTTTGTTTTTTTGTTTGTTTGCATGTTTGTTTTTGTTTTACATCAGAATTTAATCTTTCTGAAACAGACTTTAGTACAGCAGAAGCCTCCTCCAGGAGATAAAAGTGCAAATATGGTGTACTGTTCTATCTGATCTTTGTAAAATAGAAGTCCAGGGTATAGGTAAACTAGCTAGGCACCCCTGGGACAATATAAAAAGCAAATGACCCAATGCTTGGGAATGCTTGTGGCTTTCTCTCCATTCAGCACCTATTTAACTTTTGCCTCAAAGGACCATAACTGACTCATTTAACACTAGCATGAGATAACAGAAATATCCCTAGATTAAGTCAAAACACCTGAGTTCTAGCCCAGCTTTGCCCCTAACAAATTTTGTGATATGAAATAAATAAATTAAGCTTACTGGGGCTCAGTTTTCTCATTTATGAAATAAAGGGGGTGAACCTGTTCTTAAATATTGGTTTGTTTCAGAATTTAGATGCTAAAGTTCTGTTTAAAAGTCAGCACATAAAAACCAAAATGAGATGAAAATAAATTTTATTCTATTAGCTAGGCAATTGAACACTAGCCAATATCTTTAAAGAAATTTTGTTTTCATCCTGTTTAATTGTATTCTGTCATTAATGGGAAGGCAACATGCCATAGTGGAAAGACCTGACCTGAGGATTTTGTTTCAAATCCTGTTTCTCCACTTATTACCTTGTGATCTGTTTGACTACACTATATCTCAGGGTTTTTTTTCGTCATAAAATTATTGGGAGACTGGGGTCCTTTTTCAACCTTAAGTCAGTGATTCCAATGGAATGTTCAGTTTTTAATGACCATATGCAAATAGTCTTTTTGAAATATAACTCTCTCGGTTTGAAAATGAAATATTTTGATTACAGAACAGAAGGTAAGCTCAAGGCATAGATTGTTTCTTTGTCTATGCTTGTACCATTAGCACTGAAAGTAATCAATAATCCACAATAACCCAGCTGTATTCAGTTCAAGGAAATGAATTCCCTATTGTTTTCTCAGGAATTTATAGCTCTATTGATTGACTTATTTATGGTCTACTGTATATATGTTACCTCACAAAATTTATAAATATTCTGAGTCTATAAAACTTGAAATAAATTATTGATCCTGTGAGGGAATTAGACACAAATTATCAGAAGATATTCACCTCTCGTCCTTCCTCCAAGACAAGCCAGCTGCAGTCACAATACATATGAGAAGGCAGTGGGGAAAGAGAAAAGGAATAAGAAATTATTTAACATGTCAGACACTGCCAAATTCTTTACAGATATCTCATTTAAAACTCATAATAATCCAGTGAAGTACATATTGCTGTTTTCTCTATTTCATATCAGAGGAAACTAAGGTAAACAGTTTAAGTGACTTGCCAAAGGTCACATAGCTAGTAAGTGTCCAAGGTTACATTTGAATTTAGGTTTTCCAGACTCCAGGCTCAGTATTTTATCCACTACTTGTTAGCTGCTTCTAAAATAAAGAAGATAACCTGGCAGATGTCAAATTCTAGAAGAGATTAAATAAAATTAGGGCTTCTATCCTAATACCTCCTTGCTAACACAATTCTTGGCACAATGTTAGCATTTAATAAATGATTGTTGGTTATGGAGAGATTGATTCTTTAGAGTTCCAAATGTCTTCGTTTCTATTTCTTTGGTTTGAAAAAAAAATGTTTATTAAAGACTACCTGTGTCTGGCATTGGGCTAAATACTGGGAACTTAAAAAAAAAGCATGATTTTGAGAAGTTTACTTTCTAATAGAGAAAGAAGACACAGAGGTGTTAGAAAATGGAATTTTAACCCAGGAAGTCACCAAGATGATAAGAGGAGTTATCAGAGAAATGGTTAATTTGTCCTTTGGGGAAGATTTAATTACTGTTCTCAATGCTGGAAACTGGGATTAGGGAAGAGTAAGGAGGGAATGAGGAAAAGGGATAAAAGCTGGGGCATAGAATGAAGACAACCACAGAACAGTATGCTATAGTGGTGCTAGATGAGAAAAATTCTCACCAATCAAAAACCCAGAAAAATAATGTTTCATCACGAGTTATCTGAAAGTTAGATTTATCATTTAAATGAATATGAGTTTTGATTTTTTAAATGTTTTAATTTACATTATTATAGTCTGTTTATTTAGTTCCCATGATTATTTTTCCATGGGGCTCAATTTGTGTTTCCCTAACAATTAGGTTGCTGGCATTAGCTAAGACTTATAAGTTCAACGTTCCTCTTCTTCTAGATTCTGGATCCATAGTTATTTTTTGGCAGGGGAGTGGTATAGAGCAGGAGGATGTAAAGTGAGCCTGTAAAGTTGTTATTTCAACTTATATGTTGTCTTTAAAGCACCCTGCTATATACACTCTTGCTATTTAACTTTGCAGAAACACAATAGGCTGGAGAAATCAAGAAAACAAGTTTGCTAGTTTTCTTCTTGAAGTTTTTTTGAGGTTACAACAGAGACTATTTTCTTTGGTTTTGCCCAGAGGAGAACCTAACGCATCCAGTGAGATACTTTCTTCTGGGGCAGTTCCATCCTGTCTAAAGTCAGAAAACTTTAAAATGATGTGGGTTCATCGATATTCTAGTGCAAAGAGTTTCAAATATTTTTAAGGAAACCTCAAGCAGATTCTTGTATTTCTGTGGAGTCATCCCTCAGATCTATAATAAATAAATAATAAGACAGCTGCAGGGAAGGGAATGGAGAAAGTGACTCATAAAAGCCAAATCTTAAGCCAAACCACAGTTTAGTCACATGCTTGAGTGACCAGGTACAATAAATAATGAAAAAAGAAATTATAAATAGGAACACTTATCTTTGGCCTCTAAGGTGAATTTTTTAAAAAGCAATATAAAAACTAGCATGTAAATTTTCATCCTTTTAGTCATTCAGTCTGCTTTTATCACTGTAGCACTTAAACATTTTAAAACAAAAGTTATACTGGTGATGGTGAAGTGTGAGCATGAGAATTCAAAGAGATTATCTTATAATCACAAAAGAATTTATTTATGCTATAGATGATGGACTAAACTCTAAGAGAGTCTAGCAATTACAGGAAGTTTGGGAGAGTTTTTATACTAAAAATTTAGGACTTCAGACTACAAACAAACAGCATACAAGGTTGTAAATTATAAAAGAAAGATAAGGAAGATCATAATATAGGGAAGGAAACAAGTGAAAGCTTTTACAGAAAGACAAATAAATTTGGAGACAAATAAGGAGCAAAAGATAAGAGGTTTTATTGCTCCACATTCTTTAACTAGATATTCAGTTTTGAGTAGACACTCGACTCTGACCCTTTAATGGGAACATAGAAAAAGAGAGAAGTTGAAGGAACCACATAAAAATTATTTCAGAATGCAGTGTCTTAGTAGGGTTTGCAACTGGTATAGGACTGATGAGTTATTCTAGAGAAAAAAAAAGTGACATCTATTTGTTCTGAAAGAAGAAACGAAGGTTTGTTTAAGTATTTGACTAAATCCTTGGTTATGAAACTTTTGTAATTCCTTGTTGTTTGTAGTATAAAATATCTCTTCTGTTTGGCATGTGAACTTCACATGCTGGTTACCAGTTCATCTGACTGGTTTCATGGTTGCCATACTCAAATGGCATCCCCTTGTTTTTGCTACCTTTATGTGACACTCTATCTTCCATCTCCATTACTTTGCTCAGACTGTGCCTTGTACATTTTACCTCTTCCAACATTTCTTTAAATCTTTGGTTCCCTTCAAAGTCTAGCTTGTGTCATCTCATGCTAAAGGCTTTTTTTCTGATTCTCTTCAGTTGTTAGTTACCCACATCAAAAAACAAAAACAAATAAATAACTACTTGCTCAGTTTTTAATTGTCTATATGTTTTCCTCCAGTAGAATAGCTTCTTAACAAAAGAGGATAATAGGGACAAGGTATGTGGTGCAGGGGATAGAGCACCAGCCCTGAAGTCAGGAGGACCTGAGTTCAAATTTGACCTCAGACACTTCCTAGCCATGTGACCGTGAGCAAGTCACTTGACCCTCAGCAAAAAAAAAAAAGCATAACTTTTAATATGTTTTTGTACAGTAACATGGGGCATTGAGGTAGTGTACTAGATAGCACACTGGCTATCTTCTTGGAATCAGGAAGACACATGCCCCTGAATTCAAATATGTCCATAAAGATTTAGTAGCTGCATGATCTTGGGCAACTCAATTAACCCTGCTTGCCTCAGTTTCCTCATCTGAAAAATGAGCTGGAGAAGGAAATGGCAGTTAAGACCCCAAAATGAAGTCACAAAGAGTTGGATACAACTGAAAATGGCTCAACACAGTAAATGCAGCACCCATCAGTCTCTAAAAAGAATAGGAACTTAATAAGTGATTGCTGAATTGAATTACTTTGAATTGCAATGTGTTACATTGTAATGGATTGATTTGGATTAATTGGAAATGATTAGATAAACTACTTAAGAAATCCTAAATTGGTAGAAGGAAGAAAGCACAGTGGAAAGAACTGAGCAAATGAATAGTTCTTATTATTATTAGCTGTGCAACCTTGACCAAGTCTATAGTTTTATGATAGATTTCCCAATGTTACCCAGAAAAGTAGCCTCCCATAGGCTTAATTGAACATATAAAAATAAAGTAAATGAAAAGCACTCCTTTCTTAGCCCTGTTTCTTAAAATCTCAATTATCCTTTAAATCAGAGCTTAAATGGGGCTTTGTCAATGCAAGGCACTCTTGACAAGGCACCTCCCACCCTCTCCCCAATCTTCATATTGTTTATGCTCTGTATCTCTTGAAATTAGTATTGAAATTAAAAAAAAAGAAATTAGTATTGAAAAAAAAAAAACGTTTATTAAAGACTACCTGTGTCTGGCATTGTGCTAAATACTGGGGATTTAAATGGGGGGGGGGGAAGCATGATTTTGAGAAGTTTACTTTCTAATAGAGAAAAAAGACACAGGTGTTAGAGAATAGAATTCTCTAAAAATAATGGAATACAGTTTACCCTAGCCATACTTCTGCAGGGGCAGATATGTTTCATTTCTACTCCTCACTAAAGGATTCTTGGGTATCTTGAAAAAGCTAGGGATTTTTTTCTTCTCTACAATTAGCTAAAATATCCACCAATTGTTATTCCCATAATTTTGAGAGTTTCATTTAGTCCTTTAACAATCAGAAGATAAAGCAAATCAAAATGCCAAAAGACCAAGCCTTTTTCTTAGAGTCACATGATCTGAAGGTAGGGAGAAAGAAGTAGTCCACAGCCTCCCTGGCTTTCAAAATGATGTTGCCCTGAATATGCTCTCTCTCTCTCTCCATATATATATATATATATATATATATATATATATATATATATATGTATATGACTTCAGGCATATTATATATATGGTTTCTCTCAAAATATATATGACTTATTTCCTGTTACTTAGAAATGTCTACATCTTTAAATGTATATGACTTGAGACATGTTATATATAAAATATCATATATTCATATATCATATAGTCATATACATTTAAAAATGTAGACATTTCCAGGTAACTGTGAGTGGAAAAAAGAATCATGTCGTATACCAACGCAAAATGTGTATTCTGTCTCTCCTATGTTGGGGCCTCCATTTTAGATAATCTGGAAATTCATAAAACCACCCGTTATATCCTTTTATTTTTTACTTTGTATTTACTTAAATGAATATGTGGTGTAATCATAATAGAATATAAATTCCATAAGGGCAAATGACATTATATATCTTTTTAATCTCATTATCTAGCAAAATATCTGTTCAAATGAATCAGATAAATTACAAAAGAATCTTGAGATAAGTTGTATATATGTTGCAGAGGCAGTTAGGTCTTATGAATCCAAGGCTCAGAGTGGAATCAAGAATAATGGGGTTCAAATTTGGAGCTATGCTCAAAAAGTAATCAAACTGTGCATACCCTTTGACCCAGCAGCATTTCCATTGGGCTTATATCCCAAAGAAATCATAAAGGAAGGAAAAGGCCCCACATGTGCAAGAATGTTTGTGGCAGCCCTTTTTGTACTGGCTAGAAACTGGAAACTGAATGGATGCCCATCAACTGGATAATGGCTGAATAAATTATGGTATATGAATGTTATGGAATATTATTGCTCTGTAAGAAATGACCAGCAGGACGATTTCAGAGAGGCCTGGAGAGACTTGCATGAACTGATGCAGAGTGAAATGAGCAGAACCAGGAGATCATTATACATGGCAACAAGAAGACTATATGATGATCAATTCTGATGGACATGGCTCTCTTCAACAATGAAATGTTTCAAACCACTTCCATTTGTTCACTGAAGAAAGCCATATACACCCAGAGAGAGGGATGTGAAATGTGGACCACAACATACCATTCTCATACTCTCGATTGATGTTTGCTTACATTGTGTTTCCTTTATCTGATATGTCTTTCACGTAGATATGATTTTTCTTGCACAACAATGATGTTTGGAAATATGTATACATATATTCGATTTGCCAATATTTTAACATAATTAACATGTAGTGGATATCCTGCCATCTAGGGGAGGTGTGGGGAGTTGGGGGGAAAATTTGTAACGGAAAGCTATGTAAGGGTTATTGTTGAAGAATTACCCACACATATGTTATGCAAATAAATTTTTAAAAAAAAGAAAAAAAGAAAAGAATGTTGAAAACTTTCTTTACATGTATTTTTAAAAAATAAAATACTAACAAGA
>JAJPUD010013108.1:0-45818 GCA_023553655.1 Myrmecobius fasciatus | reverse complement strand
GGGAACAAAAGTTTTTGCAAAGGTCAATGTTGAAAAATCACTCATATGTTTTGTAAATAAAAAGCTTTATAATAAAAAAACAATGTGAAGCTACCTATATTTGAGATCAGCTTGATGAAAGAACCATCAAACTCTTTTTAAAAAGATCCTCATGAGACTTGTCTATGAGAACTTGGAATTGCTGAGTTAGAAAGCCAGAGAAAGTTAGATCTAGGTCACAGTTGGGTTGGTATTTGTTTATAGTGGTTCTCTGAAGTCATACTTGGCAATACTAGTGAATTACCAAATTAACTGAATTCAGCCTCATAAGGATGAGAAATAAAAACAGTAAAAAGTCAAATAGCAGGCAAAATTGATTGGGCACCTGTGTGTTAAATGAGTATTGGATGAAAAAGAAATAAAAGATAGAGTAAATGCTCTGCCTTCAGTGATCTTGGAGATGAGATGATCATGTGTGTAATAGGTATTGTAATAATTTCAAAGAAAGTGATGATGATCTGTAAATCAATTTCCTCAGCACATACTATTACTATGAGAACTGATAGTATTTTGGACTGTTTTTTTCCTTTAGATGTAGAAAACAATAGGAGGTGAAAATGCTTTTTACTCATTTGTACCTGAGAAATGCCACTCAAAAAACTCAGAAGTCAAGCTACACAAGAAATGGTCTAGAAAATGAATCTAGCAATCAAGGTGGTAAGTCATAGTGGCAAACATTGCTTAAAGCATCACATATAAATGTCCAGACAGGTAAGAGGGCAAAGAGGAAATCAGTCTCATCAAGAAAACTATTGAGAAATAAATAGGATGTTCCAAAAGTGAACTCTGATCAAAGGACAAAGTCTTCTGCTTTCTGCCCTCTTTTCTACTGCCTTCTATATGTCTATCTCCAGAAAAGACCATGCACAATTCTTTATAGTCAGAGGGAAAAACAAAGCTATACCAACACAGATTGATCCTGAAAAAAGTATGAGTAGAAAGTTAGACTTTCTGAAATAGCCTTGTAAACATGGAACACACTGAAAGGATCATCTTACCCCCTGTACTATAGATGCACCCTCATTGCTAGATCCTATTTGAGGCCATGTTGTGAGTTATGCCATCAGGACAAGATAATCAGGGAGTAATGTAAGAATTATCTCCCCTCTCATCCATTGTTGTCAGATCTACTATACAAAAAATAACCAAAACACACTTCACTGGCTTCCTTTATCTTGTAGAGCAGAGTCAATATAGTCTGATGGATAATGTAGTAGTCTAATAAGAAGGCCTGGGTTCAAATCCCTCCTTGGATACTTACTAGCTACATGAAATTGCAAGTTATTTAACTTCTCTCAACCATGTTTTTCTCTGAAGTGAGTTTAACAATAATACCCTCCTTAAAGGATTATTGTGGAAAATTATGTGATGTGTGTATGCATCGATATAAAGCAGCTAGGTGGTACAGTGAATAAATTGCCAACCTTGAAGTCAGGAGATTCAATTGTTTGTCTCTGGTTAGTCACTTAAACTGTTTGTTCCAGTCACTTATCAGTAAAATGAATTAGAGCAGGAAATGGCAACCTATTCCAGTATCTTTGCCAAGAAAATTCTTCTTGTCATGAAGAGTTGGACATGACTGAAAGCATACCATGTTTATATATAAAGTCATACAATGAGCATATGTATATATTCTGATATAAACACGTATATATGCATACACTATATATATATCATATGTACATACATATACATATCTTTTGCAAATTAAAAAAACTATCTAAATATTGATTGTTATTATTAACATCATAGTCATCATGACTAAACTCCAGGCAGTAAAGACAAGGTTTTCTTTTCTAGTTTTTGGTGGTTGGTAACATGGCACCTCTTCCTCCAGTTAGTCTGAAGTATACATGATCTTCTAAGGCTTTTGTGACCTCTATTCCCCAGTTCACATTTCTCTGATAAAAAAAGTCTAAGTGACTGGCTTCTCCAATGATCCACACTGAGTCACTATAGACAAGGCAAATGCTATAAAAATTCAGCCAAAGGGCAAAATTCAGACTAAAAAAGGTAAGGTGATAACCACATTTATTTTAGAATGAGGGAGGGAGGTGAGACTTTTTAAATGCATAAGGAAATAGTTTTTCTTGGATGTATTTATTTTATCCACACACAAAACAGATTATTGGGTAAGTTTACATTATGATGAGATTATAAAGATAAAAACTTCTATAGTTGAGAGAGAGGATTCCTAATACCTACCCTTTTTTACATTTTATACTATAAACAAATGTACAATTTCTTATCCAAAGGAATTTGATACTTTCAGTGTCAAAGATATTAAAACAGATGTGAATGAACTTCAAGAACCTTACCTTTTAAGAGGGATTTAAAGCTCCATATGAAGCATTTTGAAATTGACAATAGGAAGAATTCTAATGGGTAATTATTCAAAACCCCTTCCAGGATGGCAATACACTGATTTCCCAAAATTGAAAAAAAAAGTGAAATAGAACTGGTTTGAGTACATATATAAATGTTGTGAAATAGACATTTTAGTATTTTAAGATAATTAAGTTCCTTAGAGATGATTTTATCCAACTCTCATGGTATAGATCAGGAAAGCAAGTCACAGTAAAGTCTAGACTCAGTCAATTTCTGCTAAGTCAATGATTAGAATCCAAGTTTCTTAGTTCAGTTCTTCTTCGATGTCACTATACTGCTTCTCATACCTGTGCAGTCATTAAAAATCATTGTCATGTCAGCCATCAAAGAAGCTCTGTCTCTCTTTGTCTCTCTGTCTGTCTCTCTTTCTGGCTCTCTCTGTCTCTCTCTGCCTGTCTTTCTCACTGTCTCTCTTTTTCTGTCACACACACACATACACACACACACACACACACACACACACACACACACACTCCTCTAGATTTTCATCCTTTCTTAGCCTAGCAAAAGTGTTTCCTGTGTTATGGGATCTATCTAGGACTAGATGTTGAAGGAAAATATTCCAACCTGTATCAACAAATAAGGTAGATTGTTAAGATTCTTCAACCAGTAGTTTCTATAGCATCAAAATCATAGGTTCAATCCCAATACCTATGCTTTTTTACATTTTATACTATAAAAATGTTTAATTCCTTATCCAAAGGAATTTAATACTTTCAGTGTCAAAGATTTTAAAACAGATATGAATGAACTACAAGAGCCTTACCTTTAAAGAGGGATTTAAAGCTGCATGTGAAGCATATAGAAAATGTCTATTTCAAATTGCAAAGATCTCTATTTTTGTTGTTGTTGTTGTTGTTTGTTTGTTTTGTTTTGCTTTGTTTTGTTTTAACTCAGGACAGACCTTTAGTGGACGAGAGAACAAAAATAAAACTGTGATTTATTTTACTTCCTTCTAACAGAATCTCAACATGGTTCATTTTCAATCCTGGCAAACAGTTGGTCTTGCCCTGAAAATCCCAGTTTTATGTATGGAAAATTATGAAGGCTAAAGAGAAAGATGGGGAAAAAAGGTTGAAGGGAATGACAGGGACATATAAAATAAAGAAGAAAGAAGGAAATTCAGATTTATTTTAGAAACATAAAAGGACAAAAAAAATTTAAAGATAATCATTTGAGCCATATTAGGATCTTTAATAGACTGGAAAGGTGAATGGATTTATAATCATAGGACTCAGAACCTAGAGTAAGGAAGATTATGAGGACTCTTACTAGTTTTGTTATCCTGAATAAATCACTAAAACTTATTTGTTTCAGTTTCCTCAGGTAGAGGAGGAAATGGAAAATCACTCCATTATCTTTGCCAAGAAAACCCCAATGGGGCCGTGAAGAATAAATCAGACACGACTTAAATAACTGAATAATAACAATCCATTAATAATAATAATAGCGTGTTTTATATACCATTTTAGGGTTCATCATGTACTTTACAAAACCTTATTTTATTTCATAATCATGACTTTACTGTGAGTTATATATTAGTATGTGAATTTTATATATAAATAAACTGAGTCAGACAAAGGTTAAGTCTTCATGACTCCAACACATATCTTATTACCACATCTATATCTTATAAATCTCTATGTCTGTCAACTCATAGTTAGAAATACATGAGATAAGGTACGTGAAATGTTTTTTAAACTCTTTGTTGATATCTTCTATGTACTCATTTCTCCCCCATTTTGTCTCCCCCCCAATGGCATATGAGCTCTCTGAAGGCAGTGGCTATTGCTTTTACATATGTGTGTATGTGTGTGTCCCAGTGTCTAGCACAATGCCTGTCATGTGGTAAGAACATGTTGACTGATTGTAAAGGACCACATACATATCAATTATTTTCTCTTCATAACTGAGACATAAAGCCACTGGAGTTAAAGATTCTTTTGATCCTGTGATATCAGTATGTACATCTTTCTACTTGCTGAGAATGCTTTCCTTTACTTCCAAGCTCATCTATGATCTTACCCATTCTGTGGAAACCACCCTCATTAGAAAACTCTGTCTCATTTTCTATATGTAATATTTGTAGTTTCCTTTACAAAGCTATTTAGTAGTAAGTAGTAAGCTATTTCGTGCTATGCTTGTTTTTGAAAACTAATATATCTAATGTGTTTATAGTTTATCAATATGTAAAGCTTTTCTTTTAGGGGAAAAAAACAATGAAAAACTATTGACTTTTTAAAAATCATTACCTTTTTAACAGCTATTGCAATGCACTGAAAGAGGGGAGATACGGGGAAGATGCATCACATATAATTAGATAGCAACATGGGTTTGAAATTAGTTGAACAAAGTTTTGATTTCACTTTGAGGTTTAACATTAAAAACTTGTTAAGAATGGATTGGAGATGATGACTGAGAATGAGGAAAAAAAGCAAAGATACATTATTTTCTTCTCTGGTGCTTCTGATGTGGGACAGGATCTTAGGCTTCATTGCTTTGCAAACTGTAACATTATTGCTAATCACAATTTTGGAAAATGTACTTTGTTTCCCTTTTTATGAACTAATCTGTGTGCTTGACAGATACAGAGAAGTGTGTTTGTAAATTATTTACATTCTATCAAAAAAAACTTAGCTATGAACTGGAAATAATGTGAATAATCTCAGACTTGTAGTGGGTCACATGTAAATTAGAAAATAATACTTTTAGAATTAATGAGGTACTTTGGAAGATTATCTAGTAGCTGATGTCAGTATTCAAAAAGAAAGAAATGTTGTCACTAACCCTCTAAAAAGACCAGGGGACTAGTTTGTAATCTCTCTCACCACATATATATACCTGCATTCACGTGTCTTGGAGTTGTTAAAGTCCTTCAATAAATTGTCAACTTCTATTCCTTAATTTTTCATGCATGTGAGATAGCATCTCTCCATAAATTCTTTAGAAGCCATTTAAAAGCTTCTTCCCCAAAATGATTTTCTTTTTTGCATTAATTTGGCAAAATTTCCTATACTATACCTGAGTCTTGACCATGAACCCAAATATAAAGGACATGAAATTTGCAATATGTTTTAGGTTTCATGTTAGTGGTGCCTATCTTTCTTTGATAATGCCCACCTGTTCCTCCCAAATAAATGGCAAGGCCACATTCTCTCTTTCCCGACCATATCCCAGAGCTATGATTTTTTCAAAGGAATATGTAATTTTGAAACTTTCATTCTTTTTTTTAATTCTCCCTTCACATAACATAAACTTACATTCACATCTTGTTGATATAAGTCCAGTAAACTAACTAACCCTAAGATTTTTATTGGTAAAACCCTTGGGGATTTAGAGTCACTCATATAACAATTTGAATAAGACCTATAAATGTTAAGTACAGGAATTTTAAAATAAAGATATATCCATCCATATGTTACTTCTGATTTGATGCAAGGAGATACATGATTTTAGATTTTTTTTAAATTGTGATTTATTGATGAGGCAAAAGAAGGACAAAAGGAAATAGATTCCTTCCATGGTTGATTTTGGACCTATTGCTAGGTTTCTGAAAATCTTCCCCTGCCCAGGAGATGGAGAGCACATACAGATAATAAAAATGCTAACATTTATTCAAGGTCTGAGTATATCATTTAAATCTAAACTTTTCTCAACCACTCTTCAGATTCTTAAGGGTCCTATAGTGACAGTGAACAGGTTACCCTTCACCTAGGATCTTTGTTAAGTATTTTACATTTTGAAATGTCCTTCGTCTATGAGATAGGTCTGTAGACAATTTTCCTATGCTGTAAAACACCTTTATATATTTAAATATTGACTAAGCCAGATATTTTTTATGTTTTTTGTATTATGAACCCTTGGGGATTCACCCTACATCATAGAGGAAGGATGTTTAGACAATGTCTCAGTAATATATATATATATATTTTTTTTTAAACTGTGCCTTCAGTTTCTTATATCAACCAAGTGAATTAATGGAGATGTTTTGAGATAGTATGAAGCTTTGGTGTTCCTTTGGTCATGCTCATGAAGCAGCTATCTATCAGATCTATCAGTATAAAAACTGATATCAGTATTTCATACAACGCCATGATAGTTTGTCTTCTTACATTCAGATGATTCTGGGGATAGAAGGAATAGATGAAGAGTAACATAAATTCATTTACAAAGTGACATTTTCAACTTGCAGTACTGCATTTTTTTCCTTAGATGGTTATTCATCCTTATTTAATTTGTGCAAAATCTTTACCTTTTAGTTTCCAGTATTTGTCATTCAATAAGATGATCACATGTGTCTGCTTCCTTTTTTGCCATTCACTTTGAAGATGTAAAAAAGAATGTTGCTCAATATTTGCTTAAAGTTTACTGAATGTTCTTCCTCAACTAAAACCAATCCATGATCTATTAATGCAGTAATTTTTTTCTGAATGAATGTTCTCTGGAGTTGTGTATTTGCTGTTGTTATTATGAATTTAATATGACCAGTTCTGTTTTACAGCAGGACCTTTCTTCTATATAATATCTGTAAGAAATGTCTAAGCCTTATTTCCCAGAAGAAATCCAATAAATTAATATCTGCCTATCAAATAGATGATCAGATTTTAGAGATATCTACGACAACCAACTTTTTTCCCCTGCTGCCAGCATGAGTTATACACAGTTTAATGTTCTAGCCTCTCAAAAAATGGGTTAAATTTAGGTGAGAAAATCCTGACCCTTTTCATTGCAAATTGTAAAACTAAATGGCATTAGCTTCTGTGGTTTTCTGGCACAAATCAGCAAACATTTAAGTAGGTTGGATGTTTGATTGAGCCTTGTCATTAATGAGAACTATCATCTTCTATTCTATTGGTGATAGTCCTTGTTTGTGTGTGATTTTGTTGTTGTTGTTATTGTTGATGTTTTGCAGTGATGAAGCACCAGGAAGCCAGTTGGTTACAGACAAGTTTCACATTGATTGGGATTCAGTACTTGTTGATTCTGACAATGTAATTGTGGCCCGATTTGATGGAAGAGGTAGTGGGTTTCAGGGGCTAAAGATATTGCAAGAGGTTCACCGTAGCCTGGGTTCTGTCGAAGTAAAGGACCAAATAACAGCTGTGAAGTAAGTATCTGCATATTCTCCTTCTGTTTCTCTATGATAAAAGAATTAACATACATAATACTAATGAAACCATCCATTCTGCTGTCATGTTGTTCAAATATTGATGAATACAATTTTTCTATGCCTACTTGGTGATTAGTTAAAAAAAAATCTCGGTATAATTTCTAGCATTTTATGCAAATAATCACACAGCCCTATTGGGGAGAAGGGAGACTGAATCTTATCTCAGCACATGAAGTAGACAGTCCTTTGTAAATATTAACATTGCCAGAGGGACCTTATTATGTACAAAGTTCCACTTATGTGTTCAGCCCTAAATTATCTAGAGAAATTATATACACATTTCAAATTCAATACTGTCTCTGTCATTCCTATGTGCTATCCCATGCTGTGTAAATGTACCCTAATAAAACAAAGGCAAAAAAGAAAAAAATAAATAAATAATTCACTAACCTGGGTGTAGTCAAGGATTTATATGAGGATTAGTGCAAGAAAAACTTCCAAATTTAAACTGGAGTCAGGCTATGCAAAAGCATTAGAGGCCAATTATATTCTAATAGGAATTCAGAATATTTTCCATTACTACAAAAATTGAGTCCCATTAATTAACCCAGTGAGAGTTTTAGTATAGGACTTCAGTGTTGAGTAATAGACTTGACATTCTTGACTTAAGATGTGTTTTCTTTTCTTTTCCACTCTAGGTCTTTATTGAAGCAGCCATTCGTTGACCCCAAAAGACTAAGCATATTTGGGAAGGTAAATGGCAAGAATATTAAATGAAGGAATATATCTTTATCTAAATTGATATAGACATGTTTAGGAATAAACATATATAAATGCCCACTGCTATATTTATTATATATGTATAATATATATATGTATATGTATATATATTTGTAATATATTATATACTTATATATAATATATGCATAATAAATATAACAGTGGACATATAATATCTATGTATATAATAATCTATGGATAGACAACCATCAACTAGCATCCACTTTGTGTGTGTATATACATGTATGTGTGTGAAGCATTTTTCATTAATTCAGAAGTAGTTTATATATTCCCTGGTTATTATAGTTTTGAAATTATAAGACAACCCATGTATGTGTCTCTCTGTGTATTTATGTGTGTATGTGTCTGTGTGATTCATTGTTTAATCACCTACTTCATTTTAGGAATTAAAGGGGAACAGAAATAAAAAGGAAAATAAGATATAGCCTACTTATTCAAAGAGCTTATTTCCTGGTAGGGGGCCATAAAACATTAAACAATAATAAAACCCTTGAAACATAAAGCATTACATAGTAATTGTCAAATGATTTACTATAGACAGTGAACATGATAAAAATTCATAAACAGTCAATAATCTTTGTTATCAGAGAGATTTGCAAAATATTCTAAGGATGATAAAAAAAAACTTGATGTAAATAAAACTAGATGTATAAGCCACATTTGAAAGCATAGAGTTAATATTGCTTCAGGTATGTTCAGTAAAAAAACAACAACAACAACAAAAAAACAACAAACATATCTCAATGGAGTAATTTTCTATGGAAGGAAATAATATGGAGAGAAGATAGATATAATATGTGAATAAACAATATAAGACCTTAAAATACAAAATGAATTTGGAATTGTTTCCCCTAAATGATAAGCCATATAATTTATTTGAATGGAGTAATATGAAGAGTGTTTTAGGAAAATCAGATATAAATGTGAAATTAACTATATCTGGAATAAAAATGGAAAACTGTATTATATTTGTTATTTATTTAGGAAATACATATCTTATACAACCAAATCATTTAATTGATAGAGCAAAACTAAAAAAAAATATGGAATACAGAAAAAAAATTAAATCAAAGAAATAGGATTTAAACCTGATTTTCACACTTAAATTTCTATGTATCTTTAGGAAAGTTGCTTAATCTCTCTAGGCCATATTTTCTTCTTTAAAATGAGGAGTTGGTCCTTTAATTCTCTACATCAAAGATTCTACTATGTATTAAACATCAACTTAGAAAAAAAAGAATAAATATACTTTTTAAGAGCATTGTAAATAGTTCCAACCTCTACTCCAACAATTTAAATAGGCTATCAATTGAACAAGGGCAAATCAATTAGTTTAACAATGACTGTGACAATTACCATATTTAGAGAAATGCAAATGATGAAAACTAGTCACCACAACAGAAAGGCCTAAAGAGCTTAGAAATTATTTTAGTCCAGATTGCTAAATGAATAATCAGCAACAACAACAAGACAACCAAAGTAAATATTAGTTTCTAGTACAAATTCCAAAATGTTTCAGAAGACTGTGTTATTCTTGTTCAGCCATCCAATTATGCGTGAACCCATGTACCTTGTTATGTATGTGGTCCTGTCAATATGAGGGGATGATTTTCCAGGGTAAAATCTTTTAGCATTTTCATATTTTGAATGGGTTTTTCTTGGCAAAGACATTGGAATGATTTACTATTTCCTGCTCTAGTGGATCACTTTTTTTTAGCATTTTCCTCTATGATCTGTCCATATTGAATAACCATACTTTAACTCTTCAGTGGAGTTGTGTGTATGTTAAAGTGGGCAAGAGGAGAATTTTCTTACCTAGTCACATCTAATTTATGTCCAAAATCATCAGAGAGTAAAAAAGCAATAGAAGGAAAATTAGTTTAGGGTGAAGGAATAATAACACTGAAATCATTTATAGATGGAACAGGTAGCAAGACAGTAAGCCCAACATAAAACAAATCACCTAATAATTTTTAGTTACCTATTCTCATTAACAAAGATCATGAAACTAAATACTATCTCCATAACTATTTCACTATGCACAGAAATATTAGTGGCAATAAGAAGAATTAGTAAGAAAAATTGTTTGGCTTGAGGAAGAATAAATTTGTTGAAGTTTACACAATTTTAAAGGTACCTATAAATTGATTCTTAATTTTTTTAAAGAGGATGATTCAAAATTTAATAAAAAATATTCAATTTATCTGTTACAAAAAAAAGAAGGAAAAGAAAAAATAATAGGAGTTCTTCACTGATTTTCTTGGATACAATTGGACAGGATGGCTTTTTAAAAAAATCAAGTATGAACGATAAGGAGAATATGTATATATACATATGTATTATCTGTACTTATATACATACATATTAAATATACATATATAATTGTAAAGACTATATGTGGTATCATATTTAGTGAATTAAAAGAAGGAAATAATTCAGTAACAGAAACAATTATAGCAACTTACATGTATGAGAAATTTAAAGTTTATAAAATACTTCTAAACAACTCTTTGAGGAAGAAAGGATAATAAGTATTGTTAACCACATTTTAAAGATAAGGAAATAAATAAAGAGAGATTAAGAACCTTGGATAAAAGGGATTAAAAATCTGTGACTTAGTATCTGTTTCATTGTTCATGTAGGTCTTCTGACTCCAAATCCTATATCATTACTATTTCACTATGTTATTTTAAAGAATGAGAATAAGAGTGCCAGGAAAGTTAGCAGAGGAAATGATCAAATAATTTCAGAAAGTACAGAACAAGAAATGATACTGAAGCCAGAAAAGAAAGCACTGAATTTATCCATTAGCTATTTGCTACTCATAAGAGGGAAAGAAAGAAAAATAAAGCGGGTCCTTTTATTTTTGTTCTTCTTGATTGGTTTATCATGTAAAGTGTAGAATAATTAACATGTGTTTCTTTTATTAAGTTGAAGTTAATTAGAGAAAGGAGTGTAAGTATTGTGTTCCATATGGTTAGAAATTTCTGAGTAGTCCTTTGATCAGATTTGAAATGTCATTTTAAGTGAATAAGTATTTTTTAATCACCTGTCATGTAGTCCTCAGTTTGGGAGACAGTATACAAGGACAAAAATGAAAAATTCTTTACTCTCAAGGAGCTTACATTCTATTGTGAAATAGAAAAAAATCTATTTTTGCATAAATAAATGCTAAATAAAGATGGATAGATGGGGTGAGAAATGGACAGTATTAAAGCTGATGGAATCAAGAAAAATCTTACAAAAAGTGGCAGTTAAAATCACCTTTAAGGAATTCAAGAGTTGCAGAGAACATTTAATTTAAGTCACTGTAAGAACCATATATTGAATACTTACTCTTTTCTTAGCAATCTTACAAATAATATAACATTTTTGTTCTTTACTAATAGTAAATTTATCATTAGATAATTTTGGTAGCTATGAGCTCTTTGCAAAAAGGTAATGGATTAATTGTTTCATTTTATTTCTTCTTTTATTGCTTTTCTTTGTAGCACAGCATCTCACATTTCAGAAATCCTTAATAAATACTTGCTGACTGAACTCTATTCACCAAGTGCTCCTGAGAGAGATTCAAACAGCTGCTACAGAACCTAACATATGGTTGAATAAATAAATAACAAGTTACAGTTAAAATTCAGTTATAGATCTTTTTTTGAGATTTTGGAGATTATAAAATACTTTTCTCCAAACAGTACTAGCAAGTAGGTATACAAATAACAATTTCCTCATTTTAAAGATGAGGAAATGGAATCTAATAAAGATGGAGTGACTTAATACCTTATGTTTAAAAGGACTCCATTCCAGGACACTTGGAATATTCAGACTTCTCTCCATTAAAGATATTGTGTTGGATTGACTGAGCAGAGAATAAGTTGATGTCTCCAATCTTATTTATACCAAGGTGTATAAAATGGAATAATACCTCCCAAACTTTTGCAGATTTGATAATTAACTGATAAAATAATTGCAAAGTTTATGATGACAGATTGATCATTATGTTCATTTATAGTGTGGCTTAGCAGGAAAATAATAATTTCTAAGAAGCCAATTCACAGAAACATTAAAGGGTCATTAATATGAATATGTTGGACAAGTTATTACACTTGAACAGGCTGTTTCAATTAAAAAAAAATCCTCTGGCTGGTTGTCTAGTCAATAAACCTATCAAATCTCTCCATCTATCCAATCTTATCAATGAATAAACAACAAGACTTCTGCATAGTCAAATTATTTTACAACATTTGCTTATTTCAATTATCTCATAAACTTAACTGAGGCCATGTATTCATAGTCACGCATCACTAACACATGCAAAAAAATACAATATTTAACTTCATGTTGTCTATTGGTTTTAAAAAATAACATTTGACTCAATTGACTAAAATGAAGCCATGAAATCTCTCCTACAAATAAGGTGTCATCTTCGCCTATATTCTTAGATCTTCTAAGATTCTTCAGAGAAGCCACAAAAGAGATAATTATATTCAATAATTTTCTTATTATTGCTATTAAGAAAGGAATGAAACAATTTCACTTAATTTAATTTAATAAAAGTTATTTTGTTTGTCTCTACTCCATGAAAAAATCTACTAGCAGTTGGCGATAAAGTGATAAAATAAAACAAAACAAAACAAAAATCCAAACAAACAAACAACACAACAACAGCAGTACATCCTATCTAGGAACTAACATTCTTCTGATAAATACAACATATCTATAGAAACAAATAAATAATTGGTAGTTTGAGAATCAAGAAAGCATGATACCTTGGGGATCAGGAAAAATGTACTTATATATGTTAGTCCATAAATCAAACTTTGAAAGTGATAATGCCTTGAAAAATTAGTCAGCACTGCCTTAGAGACCATGTTGTACTGAATCCAAATGGAAAAGGTAGTCTATAGATATAGGGAAAAATTTGTGGATATTTCTATTTAAAGACTGCATGAACAAAAATAAAATGGTCCTTGTACTCAAATGACAAACTCTATGGGACATAAAATATTTATAGGTGATTAAATGGAAGATAATGGAAATTTAATTTCAAGAGGAAGAATATTAAAAACTGATGGTGGTGAAGGGGAGAGGGAGTCAAAAAAGGTGTCATGTTAGAGACGGTACTTTAATTTGATTCAGATGAAGGTAATGACTCTGAGGAGGAGGCTTGGAAGACATCTTTTAATCCACATGTAAATCCATAAATAAGTACATAAATCATTTATGAACTAATATGTTTACTAATACTTTTAAAGTCTATCTTCACGATATGCTTAATAAAAATTCATTTTAAAATGTCATAAAATTCATAGTAGCTTTGTCATGTTTTCCCACAAGTTGAAGCCTACTAACAGAATAATTACCTATATGAAAAGGATCCATGTTTTTGTTGTTTTGTTTATTTGTTTTAATGTTCAGAAAATATTCTTATTCAATGACCTATAGTAGGACTATAAATGCTTTGAGTATGTTTTCTATAAAGGATTTATTTTGGGGACAATAGGGCAGGGACAAATGACACTCATGATGATAGTTGTGGAGAAATTATAATACATTTTTTTAGTTTGTCCATTGTTCTTAAAGAGGACCACTGAAGGCAATATGAAATAATTTGCCCATCAAAGTATTATGAACAAAGTGAATGAAATCAATTGTGCATGAATTGTTAGTATTTGGGAAATTGTCCAAATGGACAGTTGAATTTCATCATAACTAACAGACATAGGTTTAAATTTGTATTTTTGGAGTTTGGCACCTTACTTCAATCAATCTCCTAAATCTAATTCCCAAAAGCTCTTATTTTATATATAGCCATGGATTCTAATAATTGAGAAAAATAAAATAGACCATTGGAAAGACATATATTTTAGAGTATTTTTGTTTTCAGTCCTGTCTCTATTGATTCATTTTAAAAGATTCTTTTAACAAGATGAAAGTAAATAAAAACAATATTTTGAAGTCAAAATATTTGTACTTATTTCAACATGGCTAATATACCAAGGCAAAACTTCTCTAGTAGCTTTAGTTTCTTATAAATGCTAATATCTTGTATAAAATAAAATAATATATATTCACATTAAAAATAATCCACTAGTAAAATATTATATACAAAGCAATGGCACAAATATTTTTTTTTCAAAACTAAAGTGAAACTGCATTTTTTTCATCAAAAATTTTAGCTTATTGCACTATATAGCTAGGAACAAATTAGGATGTATAATGAATTCTCTCAATATTTCAGTGAGGCTGTATGCCATTGTTCAGAGCCCCAGAGGAGTTCTTTGGCAATGAGCTCCAGAGATAGCTTATTTTTTACGTGAAGAAAGAAACCTCTTCACTTTATCTTCACAATTCTTTCTGTTTTTACTCCAGAGTGTGTTAACCAAATTTGTCTGTCATCATAGTCAATGAATGATTGAGATGAGTCTATGAAAACTTTATTTCTTCCTAATATCAAAGCCGGTCCCCAAAGTAGAAAGAAATTTGTTATCCCTACTAAAATATATAGAAACATATTAAATAACCTAATGACTCAAAGTATACCACTACATAGATGCCGTTAATGATTTATTAGAAAATATTCAATGTATAACAGAAATTTCAGAGAATCTTTGTTTTTAATATAGTATAAATAGTGTTCTGTCCTAAATAGTTTGGTGAACTCTTGCTTAGAAATAAGAGGGATTGAATATATGACTTTTCAGTGTCATTCCATTTCTATAATTCTCTGAATTACTTGCAAAGTTACACTAAATGATAAATACAATTAAAATATGAAATCTATTACTTGGGTTTTTTTAGGGATATGGTGGATATATTGCATCAATGATCTTGAAAGCTGATGAAAGATTTTTTAAATGTGGATCTGTGGTTGCACCAATTACAGACATGAAATTGTATGGTAAGTATCTACTGCCATGTTAAATCATGGGAAGTAATAAGCTTAATAAAATCCTCATGAAATAAAAATCAATTGAGTTCCATGATTATGTTTTTTCAGCTGCTTACCATTTCTCTGATTTGACTAAATTTACTAGAACATGAAAATGAAAAGAAAACAAGAGTGGAGGCTCCAAGATAAGATGAATACTAATTAATTTTCTTATTCTTATCTCCCATTTCTGTAGCTTCAGCTTTTGCTGAAAGATACCTTGGTTTACCATCTAAGGAAGAAAGTACTTATCAAGTAAGTTATTTGAAAACAGCAAAAATTGGTGTGTTTACATAAAAAATTCAGTCATTTTGGATACACACATATAAATGTATGTATGCATGTATGGATTTTTTTTTCTTACAGGCATCCAGTGTCCTACACAATATTCACAGCTTAAAAGAAGAAAATTTATTAATAATTCATGGCACAGCTGACAGTAAGTATTGCATTAACCATTGCTATTTTATGGTTACAAATTTTACCCAAGAAGGTATATCTGTAGGAATGACTGAAGGGGTCTTCATAAATGTTTGGAAATGGAAGTCAAGGGTCAAAGTCATAGTAGTAACAAGAATAGTTAGATGAAGAAAGGAAGAAAAAAATTTAGAAAGGAGATAAGAAAAGGAGAGGGAAATGAAAGGAGAGGAAAGGAAGCAAGAAAAGCAGAGAAATAAGTTAGTCTGTCCTGAACTTAAAATAACTCAGTATTTCAAAACATTTCTTGTCTTGCATCTTAGCATGGAATAAGTAGAAATTCAAATCAAAAGATAAACATGAGAACTTGGTAATACTTGAGTCATGTTATTCAGGATTTAGAAGTAGGAGTCATTAGTCCAACCCAGGCTCTGCCACTTACTGCCTTTGAAACAGTCTAATAAAACCATTTAAATTCTTTGGGCATTAACAAGGTCATCTGCACAATGTCATTCATGTTTTCTTCCAGCTAGGAATCTATGGGCCTAACTACTATATTATAGATGAAGAATATTAAATGCATAGAGGAGAAAGACTATCCATTTAAGTATTATGATGCATAAGACCATAATTTAATCTTCTTGACTTTTAGCCCAGTGTTCTTTCCTCAATTTACTAACTCAAAATTAATTCAACTATTTCACCTACAAGAGGCAGACTAGTAAAGGGGAAAGTGGACCACATTTGGTGCCTCTGTACCTGGATACATATCCTGACTCAGTCACTTCACCTCAGAAAAAAATCACTTGAACTTTTGAACCTCAGTTTATACATTAATAAAAGCAAATTGATTGGATTAAATGACCCTAGACATTCTCTCCATCTCTAAATTATGATCCTATAATATCAGAAATTATTTAAAGATATCCCCTACATGACTGAATGGATATATGTATATGAACATATATATGGATAGTTTGTGTGTGTATGCACATTCACATATACACAGATATGTATGCAAGCACAGATAATATCACATGCAATAATACATGTATATACATATGTTCTCACATATTTATATATACATATATGTGTATGTGTATGTATATGTATGCATATACATATATGTATACACACAGAGAGAGAGAGAGAGAGAAAGAGAGAGAGACAGAGGGAGTGAGAGTTGAGCATACTATCATTGTGCTTCAGTGTGATGAACCATATCATGGAATTATAGAGGTTTCATAGATCTTAAGATAATAATATAGTTGCATTTTCTCCTCCTTCATGAGTATAATGGAAGCTACTTGAGGGGAAAAAATCTCTGACACATAGTAGAATGCCTCACAGATAGGAATTAATTAGTAAATGCTTGCTGGATTGAACTATATAGCATATTATATAATTATATGAGTAGAATAATGATAATCCTTTCAATTTTAAGGATATTTTGTGTGTTTCAAAGCATGTTAACTTTATTGTACTGAATATTGACCTCTCTATGAGGTAAATAGGGTGGGTTTTTTAGCCCCATTTTGCAGGTGAGAGAATTGGAGTGTAAGGAGGTGAAATTCTTGCTCTAGAATAAGTAGCTATTTAATAAAAGACAAAGCAAAGATCCCTATGGCTAACCTAGTGCTCTGGAGTACACTATATGTCTAACCTCTAGATTTCATCCCCAGTGTTTAGGCATAAGGAACAACTGAAGACAAAAGGGGGAAAATATAGGAAGAGCCAGGATAATCCCTACTAAATGGTTGGTCTCTGAAAAATAGAAAGTTTACTATGAATTCTTCACATGGGGAAATTCTTTTTTAATTTAAAATGATAATTCAGGAGGTCATTATCTAAATGAGATTGAGCTCCAGTAATCTTATGTAAGTAATAGGAGACTGAATATGCTTTGTTAATACTGAGACAAACATATTCTTTTTTTAAAATATTTTAGTGTGATTTTAAAATGTTGTGAATAATTGTAAATGATAAATGAAATGAAAAATCTAACCAAGTACGTCAGACACTGAGTGCAGAGGCATGACTCTGGCAGCTGTTTTATTTTACAAGTCGCAATTCAAAGATCACTCTCCTAGACAATTCATGAAAATCCAAGTATGATGCATCTTAGATGTGGCAAATATGAACATGTAATATCAAATTTGGGGAACAGAAGATATCTAATTATATGGGCCCATGCTCAGGAAATTGTTGTCCCTAATCCACATAACATATATATATTTTTTTCTCTTGCAGCAAAAGTCCATTTCCAGCATTCTGCAGAATTAATCAAGCACTTAATAAAAGCTGGACTGAATTATACTATGCAGGTAAGATAAGACTACAGATAAGTGCAATTTCCTAAATGAGATCTCATTGAATTATTTCCCAACTATGATCTTTACCTCTCTAAGTATGTTTGGATGTCTCTTTGATTATTGCTGGACTTTTATAGTTTCTCCTTGTTTAATAAGTCATATAAATGTAAAAGGATTGTTCAGACTCTCCAACTGTATAAAAAGTCCAGTTATCACATTGAGATGTGTGTCTTCCTTTGTGCAGAATCAGATGTGCATCTCAATGAACAAATTTGTTTTCTATCTAGCAATACTTTTCATGAAACATAACAATAAAATTCAGGGAGCTGTCAATACAGGAGACATCCTAGGTTATAGTGGATCAGGGACTTTGAAGGATTGGTGATGTTACAGGGGTCTGTATTCTCTCCTGATATACATTCTAACTACACTTTGGTTTAATAGAAGTTCTGTAAAAGCTGTTATAGTCAATATGTTTATTATACTAAGGCCTACCTGGTGATTTGCTGGTCTGATTTAGATTAGAAAATGGAAATAAAGTCAGTTAAATGAGTGTATAACTGAAAGTTTAACAACATAGTACAATTTGCTAAATGTTTTCCTAAAGCTAGCCTTTAAGAAGCAAAAATTATCATTATGACAGGAAGAGAAAGATTAAAATTTTAATAGTCTGAGTGCTTTTCTTTGTCTTGAATGTTCTTATTTGAAATTAATTGCTAAACTTAAAATATATTTCACAATTGATATTAAAATTGTTATTTATATTACTTCTGTTTACTTTTCCTATGAAACAACATGTTTTGCATATAAGTACTAATACATTCTTCTAGAGTTATTTTATGAGTAAGAGACCTGAGTACAGGTCTTTTCAGTGTTACTGATTATTTCTACTATTTGAGATAACTTTAGAACTGTTTTCTCACCTTTAAGTAAGGAAGTTATAAATAAAGGCTAAAGTCATTTCCAACAATAATTTTGTGGTCATATGATCCTTCCAGCTGTGGATCTAAGATTCTATGATCTGAGTATGTTTCTACTACAATAAAATCTTGGGGAAAAGAGTCCCTATTTCCATCAATTTTACTTAATTGGAATAATGTAGTTTACAAAAGAGCATCCTGGTGCTTCAAACAAACAAACAAACAAACAAACAAACAAAGAATCCTGGCTCTGAAGCCAATGTTCTTAAATGTGAATCCTGCCTATGGCATTTATTATCTGTGTGGTCTTGGGCAAGTCACCTCTCACTTGAATTTTGGTTTCCACATTTGTAAAATGATGGAATTGAAATGCATGATCCCTGAAGTCCCTTCTATCTCTAAGCCTATGAACTTCATTTTGCTCCACTCCTCACTATTGCCTGCCCCCAAAGTCTCTTAAAAAATAACATACAAAGAAATAAACAAACAAAAATAACCAAATCTTTTTGATGTTTCCAGTATTGAACATTATGAATCCTGCATATTCATCCTGGTAAAGTTTGCTTTGAGGGAATTTCATTATTTCAAATAATAGCTCACATTTTTAGAGGACATTTAGATTTATAAAGTACCTTTCCTCTTACTAACCATATAATGTACATAGTATAATTATCATTATTCCCATTTTACAGATGAAGAAACTTTCAAAAGAAGGGCAGTTACCTGTCTTAGTCTTGTAGGATATGGATCCTGAATCCAAATCTTCTGAATTAAAATTCACTCTTCTCTTCCTTATGTCATATTGCCTTTCAACAGGGCAGATTTCTCCATTAAGAAAGTATGGGGATGAAGGGGGAAAGAAAAGACTTAACTAACTTAGCCTGTCATCTTTATTTTCCCTTTTCTAGGTCTATCCAGATGAAGGCCATAATATTGCATCCGAGAAGAGCAAATATCACCTTTACAACACAATCCTCAGATTCTTCAGTGATTGTTTAAAGGAAGAAGTACCAGTGTTACCACAGGAACCTGAAGAAGATGAATAAAAGGAACCTTATTTATACAGAACTGAAGGAGATTTTGAGGTTCAATGAAACCGAAACATGACTGTAATATTGCAGATTCTGCAGAGGTTCAAGGGCAGCTAAAGGAGAGGACACTGGAACAGCACACTCAAGAGACAATGAGCTAATAAACTGGAATTTGAATGCAAAAGTCCAAACATACTGTGTTGTTAAGGGGACAAAATTTTTCCCATTTTGGAAGGTTAGCGTGGGTTACTGTTTCCTGGAAGAAATTAGTTTTACATAAAAGTAGGGGTAGTGCATGTTTTCTTCTGTTACCTCCCTATTTGTTCTGTAAGTAGGAACCCTCATTTTAATTTTGTTAGCCACTTTCATTTTTGCATCTAATACACAACTTATCCTAAATATGACAGTCCCTGATGTCCCAAGAGTGAGCTGCAAGCTAATACTTTACTGTAACGTTACAATAAGTGCAATTCCTTCACTGTCTACTATTAAGCATAAGAAAAATAATTCAGTTAAAGGACACAATATTTTATATAGTTTCTGTTTAAAAGAAAGACATATTGGGTAGGCTAAGTCATTTTAGGTAGAACAGACTCAATTTGAATATTTTTTTTTCAAATTTCAGTTGTTTGCTAGCAGATCACATATCTCTGCACAATGCACAAGCATACAGATACATATGGATACATGTATGTGCAAATGAAGATCTCATTTTTCACTGTAAAATAAGTCTAAAGAGATCAGATTTTTATGGAAATATAACAGTGACTCTTTTAAAACTAGAGTGATGATGCATTGTATAACAAGCCAAATATAATATTATATGTATGCATATACATATCTATATTACCCCAATTCAAATTCTAACTCTTGTTTCCATACAGATGTTTGGGTTGTGTTTGGTATTGGTTTCAGTGGCTGTTTTCTAATTGCACTTTAATTTT
Organism: Myrmecobius fasciatus; assembly: GCA_023553655.1. Lineage (NCBI taxonomy): Eukaryota > Metazoa > Chordata > Mammalia > Dasyuromorphia > Myrmecobiidae > Myrmecobius > Myrmecobius fasciatus. The sequence goes on along the minus strand of JAJPUD010013108.1, from coordinate 24,928 downwards.
TGAATATACCTTGTCACATGTACATTAGATGCATAAATATTAAATATAGTTTCAGGTAAACAAATTTTGTTAACAATGCCATGCTACTGAGTACTATTTTGCTCTCCTAGAAGAGGGAATTTTAAATATTTTTTAAATTCTATTATCTTAGTATAAAATCAGCTCTGCTTTTCATTGTGGAAAGCACAAAATTAGAACATTCTACTTGCCAGTTTAGTTAGTATCCCATGCTTTTCCATTAAGTCTGTTGCTATTTAATTTAAACCATCCTACTAAGACAGACATGAACTATTTTCCATTCTTTATCCAAGAAATTCATAACAGGTGATACTGCAATTTCATTTGAGTTGAAGGCACAATTTCATTTGGCAATGATGCCTTATAGTAGAAAATAATTGACAGCATAAAACAAACATGACTGTATAAAGTCAACTTAAGTCCTGGGGCTATTAACTCTAGTGATTTAAATCAAATATAACATCTGTTCCACTTAACTTTAGGTAACTTCCAGATGATGACTGAGTGTATTAAAACTGTTGGAGTTCAGACAAAATAAGGTGGTACAATGTGTTTCTTTTAAACCTTACTGTAGGCTGTATCTGCTTGATATAACATCCTGAAAGAAAAGTAAAAAGCCCAATCATTTTCCTACATTTTTTTTATTATTTCTTTTCTTTTTCAAAATGGTACTGGGTATTTGGAACTATCTTGGTTGTGTAGAAAACTATGCTGATGATCAACTGAATTGTTCACTTTTCATCTGAATACTTTAGAACTATTGTAGACACTGCCCCGGTGCATTCACTTCTGCATTACAGAGTTATATGAAACCTCTGTCTCCAAATGCCCATTTCAGGTTTCCTTCAAGAAACTAAAGAAATGGTGTTGTTTTGGTTTTTGTTTTTTACAAAATAAGTTGTACTGTTTAAAGAAGAAAGTTTTGCATATTTTATTAAGATGGAAAGTTCTTTTTAGGCTGAATTGAGATTCACCTGAAGCTTTTTAATCAATATTTTAATCTTCAACCACCAGAGTTTTTTATGATGCAAATAATTAAGCTGTCTGAAAGCTGTCGTTTTATTGGAAGTCTATTTGAGTAACATTTAAAAGTATTTACCTTTTACTGTTTAGCATTTCTCTTGTTTTATTATTATCAATGTTTATCTATTTTTCAATTAATTTAATACAGTTTCTAATGTGCAATGACATCTTGTCTGGAAGCCACTTTGACCTCAAACACTCAATACACCTAAAAGAGTGATATGCTGTTAACCAAGCAATAATAAGTTGCTATTGATGACACTTCTTGACACTGATGAGTAGAACATTGCAGATATGGGCAGAACTCACTGACACATAGTCATCAATTACTAAATTAAATCTTATAATTGGATTTTCCCCTTATCCAATTATACTGTCACACCATCAATCTTTATATTTATTGATGCACTAGTAGAATGTTTCCCTTTATCAAAAAGTTGATCTGGTATTTCTTTAAATCCCATGTAAAACTGATTTATTTCAGACAATAAAGTAGAATATTCTTTCCGTTAAGAAAAACAAGAAAACCAGTTCTAAGAGAAAAAAAAAGACCATTATGAACTGATTGATTCAAAGTTGGATTATTTAACCTTTTTCATAGAAAAAGGAACACTAAACCAGAAAATTATTCTGAAAAAAAAGCAGTCTCTGTGCATGAATTTCTCTTTCAGTTGGCAATATCTATTCTTCAAAATATAAAAAAATAGGAAAATGATATAATCAATATAGGTTAATTTGAATTTTTGAAAACAACAGAAAAGAAAGCATTCTTACAAATTATGTGTCAAGGTCAGTGAGTGCATCTACTTCTGGTTCTTAGTACTATGGTGCCCTATATACTAGTAATTCTGGAAAATTTCTGGAGGGCTGTCTGCAAAAACAGGACTTGGCTAAAGATATCCAGATTAACCTTTAAAATAGTATATACATACGGCTTAATACCACATGTAGAAAAAAAACATTCATTTTTTAGTTCTGATGCATGTAATGATTCCTTTGTTATCTGAAATTTTCTAGCTATGGGCATCTCATGCAGGTTAAAAGGAAAAGCACTAAAAACTTTATACTTTCAATTTTATTATTGCAACCATTGCTAGGTAAGGTCTTAATAAGAGCAGATTTGAATTAAATTTATCCTCTTTGAAAAGTGGTTTCTAAAAACTTATCTACCATATATATGATTCTTTGAGGAAAATGCTGACAATAATTGATATTAAACAACAAGAATAGCAAAACAAGCAAGCAAACAAAAGCTTTAGATTGGCCTTAAACTACGTTCCACAATTTTAAACAGAGTTATACATTTTTACTAATCCCACTCAAGAACAGAACTAAAAACAATCTCTAGTCTTTTGATACCGTTGAAAGATAAATGTTGATGTTGCCTCTAGAAGTCCAAAAATACTTTCCTTTTTTCTTATGAATATGAGGTTCTCTCCACTTAGAATTCTGTGGCCATATTTGCAAATCCCACAGAAAGTATAATTCCTATGTTTTGAACCTAAGTAGGAATGAACTATGTAGGTAAATTCCAATTAATTGGGATAATCTCTGAAATTAACCTACATATGACTATCCCACCTCTTCTAAAGGACTGGGTATAAAGTACAGAATGGGAAAAGAATCTCTAGAAATAAGAAAGGAGTGGTTCTATAAATAGCAAATGTATTTTTGGGAGATGCTGGAAGTACAGAAAATTCTAAAATCAAAAAGGTAATAATGTTACAGGAGAAATTTGAATTTAGGTCTTCCTCACTCCAAATCTAGCACTCTTACCTTCACATTACTCAGTGATATAAGGGAAATTGACAATTATGTAGTGAGACCTCAAAACAACCCTTTGATGAATGTATTACTTTTTTCACTTTTCCAGTGAGGACACTGAAATTCAAAGGGGCAATGTGATTATTAAAGTAATACAGTTAGACCCTGATTACTATAAATGATAAGTCCCCATAAATTTATCACATTATTTAAATTTGCACTTAAAAACACCATTGGATTAGAACCAGTTATGATATTTTACATAATTATAGCAGTGAAAATTTGAATACATGTGACTACTTTACTGGATTCCTCATTTCAACCAATTAGGATTTAGATGTAAGTGATATAAGTTAATAGTAGAAGTCATATTTTCTGACTTTTAAGTCCAGAACTCTTTCTGTTAAATAAAACCTGCCTTAATCATTTCAGGATGTCAAATATATGGAGATAAGTATGCCTGAAAGTGGGAACATGTGGAGGGGAGGAGAAAGGGAGTGAGAATTCATCTAATCTCCAATTTAAGAAAATTCATTCATTCAATAAATAATCAAATATTAAACACATATGTAAGATGAATCCCATAAACCCTGGTTTTGTCATTAAATTAATAAAAGTTTGTTGATTTCCTTATACATACATACATATATACACACACATACTTTAAGTACTATGAAATGCTACTAAGTGTGAGCTATGCTTTTCTCCAGGTAGTTCCATGTAGTCACGATAGATATCAACTGAAGAAAATATGCTTGTGTCCAAAAACACAATATATTGTTATATGAACATTCTGCTAATCAATCAACAAATATTTATTAAGTGCTAGGTACCTAACTGGGTGCTAGATACATAAATTAGTAATTAAGACAGCTATCAAAAACCTCACATTCTAATAGTAGAGGAAAATAATTATTATATATGGGTGTAAAGTACATATTGAATAGATACAAAGTAACCTCAGAGGGGAAATTATAGCTTAGAAGAGTTTCTGCAGAAGGAGCTGTGAGAGCTGAATCTTTAAGGAAAGGACAGATTGTAAAAAGATAAAGGAGAATAGGGAGACCATTGAGGCAGGTGTACAGTAAGTAAAGCGGCATTTTTGAGGAAAATTGGGCATTGTGTGTGAGGAATAATAAGGTGGACAACATGGGTAGATGGTAGCATGCATCGAGTAGGGAACCTTGTATAAGCAGATAAATAAGACAGGATGGTTCCTGGTTATAAAGAGCTTTAAATTCCAAAAAGAAAAGTTTATATTTCATCTTAGAGATACATGAAATTATTTGATTTTATGGGTGACAGGAATCAGTATGCTATGAAAACTTTAAAGTAAACACACACACACAGAGAATATTTTGCAATTATTAGATGAAGATGGGAGAGGGGAGAGACATGAGACAACAAGACATTTAGGTTATTATAATGGGGAACATGTTGAATGCCTAAAATGTGGTGGCATTTGAAAATCAAAAGTAAGTCACATGCACCCAGAGATGTAATTAATTTAAAAATCATGAAATTTAGCCTCTGATTGCATGTGTAGGCAACTGAGACTAAGGATTTGAAGATACAATCTGTGTTGTGACTCTCTGAGACTAGAAAGATGTGGGTTCTCTTAACATATGGAACTTACATGTCTTCTGGTGATGTCATCATGCTATTTATATTATATGGGCTTGTTTAATCATCCCTGGCCTCTTATGGAATCTGTTCTGAATATGGGAGCATAGCCAAAAGCCTGCCAGTTCTTGGCTCTAATTGATCTCATGGCTCTGCTTGACAAGGCTATCCTTGTGCCAGTTACTGATAATCATTGTTAAACATGGCACAATTGAGTACAAAATTGAAAACCTTCTGCTTCCAGTTTTTGGCTTCATAGGTGTTCAGTTTAGGCGCTACCTCTTTTCTATAAAAGGACTAATGGGTTCCCCCACTCTTTTCAGATTAAAAAAGCATGGGTTTAAATTATAGCTCTTCTAGAAAGAAGGGTCCCTCACAATCTGATCATTAAACAAGATAAAAATTAACTTAATCATTTTTTCTCTCCATAAAAAAGTTTCTCACAATTATCAGAAGTTTTTCCACAAAAGATTTGCTTTCTCCAAAAGACAGGAAACCTCATCTAAGGGGCTTCATCATTTGGTATTAAAAAATAGCTCACCAGATAAGTCATACCTACAGATATTTAAATTTCAATTTTAAATCTCTCCTACCTATCTACAGATACCACTGTGTCTGGTTCAAGCATTATCATAATTAAAATAAAAGTACTAATAGCACATACTTAATACCCTTGTGGGAATCCTATGCCTTAAAAGCCATTTCATAAGTTCTGATAAAGAAAGTCCACAAATCTATGTAAATCTGGTCCTTTCAACCATTTATTCCCAAGGTCCAAAAATGTTTCCTCTCTTGCTATTCAAATGGCTCCAAAGAAGCTCAAAAGCTAGGTCCACAAATCAAATTGATTGTCTTGTTCCACTTGATTTGATTTCTGCCTTTTTCAAGCGTATATACTTGATTTTAAACCTGTGGGTACCTACCATTTAGAAGCAGAATAGAGTAGTGAAAACAGCTATGATTTCAAATCCTACCTTTTTCACTTATTAAGTGATCTTAAGTGCTTCTTTAATCTTTCTGAGCCTTAGGTTTCTAATTTGTTAGATACTGATAATATATACAATACCAAGTTTACAAAGTTATTGTTAACATCATGTTAGATTAATGGTAAATATTGAAACAGAACAATCTTTAAAATAACATGTCAAATATTATGAGGAAATTATGTTGGGATTTATAAAAGCATAGCTTAAAAAAATCCTCTGACCATTCTGTGTGGGCATATATCCAGTTCTTTTCATTGTTCCATTTTGTATTCTACAATAAAAAAGAAGGGATAACTTTTAATAATTTTAATAAAAGACTGCAGGGTGATGGTAATCTTCAATTGTGAATAGTTATATCTGTGAATGATGTTAACTGAACTTTCCACCTTCTATGAGATCTTCAAGGAGAAAAAAAGAGCATAAGGCAAAGTAGGGGATAATTTGATTTGGACATCCCTGGAATATGCCTTAGTTTATATTAGGGGAGCTTTGTGAATAAAGTCAAAGAATCCTGATGCTAAATGAATATAATGTTTGGTACTAATTAATCTTGTTAAGACTTAGGACCAATAGTGACCTAAAAATTCAATAGAACCCATGGCTAATATAATCTTAAGTAAAGAATAAAGGAAATAAAAGAAGAGAAGTGAAGTTGTAAGGAAGAAGATAATTTAGAGGAAAAAGAAAACAAGGCATACATTGAAAAACAAAAAGATGGCTAACCACTAAAGGAATCATCACCAAAAGTTTCAATTATATTAAGCAAGTATTTGGGAAATGACTACTGAATTTCAGGTACTATGCTAGGTCTTAGGAACACAAAAATAAATAGCATTTACTTTAAAGGAGTTTATATTCTATTGGTGAGAAATAAGAAATTCCAAGTATAATGAAACCAGAATAATTAAAGTTATCTGCAATAGAAAGAATGGTTCAGTAAAAAGGGAAGTAGAATTTGGTAGGTGAGTTCAGTTCTCAGTTCTGTCATTAGCCATGAGACTTAGAGTAAACCATTTTAATCCTATCTGAGACTTGGGAAAAGTTCAGGACTAAATGAGCTCAGATCTTTTCTTACCTCAAATATTCTTTATTCTCTGAATGAGCTGAAAGAAAAAAAAGTTTCACCAGTATCTCACAAACTTTAAGGTTTTATTTCTCTTAAAAATACACATCTTAGATTGTACAAAGGTGAGCCTTTTTGAGATAAACTTGGCATCTTTTGGCTAAAAAAAATCACAAATTACTTTCTATTTACACCTATGCACTTTCAAAGCTCCAACATAAATTGGTAAGAAGCGATCTACTGAATGATGAACAGAATCTTGAGACCAGAAAACATATTACAATATTATCAAAGCTTTATAAAAGCACCATGTACCATGTCCCTCACAATCTCTGGCCTCTACTTGCTTTGGAGGAAGAAGTGTCTGTGTCATCTACTAGAATATTACACAGGGCAAAGCATTGGGCTTGGAGTTAGGAAAACCTGAATTCTAATCTGACCTCAAACATTTCCTACCTATTTTACTCTAGATTCATCACTTAACTTATGTTTGCCTCAGTTTCTTTAATTGTGAAATGAGGAAAAAATCTGCCCCCTTCTTGTTGTGAGGATCAAATGAGATAATACTTATAAATTGCTTTTCACAACACTAGGCATATAACAGATGCCAAACAAATGTATATTCCTCTCTCTTCCTTTTTGGTATTATTCTCTTGTATTCTATTTATACCCCCCAAAGACCCAGACCTAGATTGGCCTTAGAAAGCAACAAAGATGTCTAGCTGTCTGTTCACCAGCCTTGTCAACTAGGGCAATCACAGTCAATTTTCTGATCAACAGCAATTATGGCTTAATGCTTAATTCTCAAAATTCAAGTCCTATTGTCTGGTGCAGTATGCAAATAATTGTCATAAATTTTCACATGGAAGCAGAATAATTATAGACATAGGTGGGAATTAAATATCTCTTGCTAATCCTGATATTACCTTTACCAGACTTTAGCTCCCTCTCTATGGCTGCCATTTTAAAGCTTTCTTTATTTAATAAATGTATCTCCCTTCATCCCTAAAAATCACTAACACACTAAGTACTCCATTACTCTCACCAACCATTTAATGATCTCCCCTCTTTCCCAAAGCTTTTTCATACTTTCTATTTTCACCTCTTACAAATATGTAAGATAAGTTTTCTTGAACAAGCAGACCATTTCAGAATTTTAAGGGCTTTGCTCAGCCTTTGCAGACGTTATATGTGCTAAGAGAATTTATGAGGCCTTGATTGCTTAAGTATAGGCTGATTCACTGGTGGCATGGCTGTTCTATTGATTGATGGACTCTACATAGTGTCTACTGTCAGTGAAAGAATAGCCTTTACATAAAAAATAAAAACCAGTCTAAAATTGACTTCCTATCCATACACAGTGAATGAATAGAACTCTTTCCATCCCAATTTTCTATCATTTCAGGATATTATGAATGATTTTAATAATTTACATAATGTAATTGGATTTGGAATGCAAGGGGCAGGAAAATTATAAAGTTAACATATATTAACACATTTCTCATCTCAAAATTTCCAGTTTTTTTGCTTGTTTTAAATAAGATCATTCAACAAATATTTGTTGAACATGTACTATGTACACTGAATTGGGCTAGATTTCTTCTTTTTATTTCATATTTCTTCCTGTGCCACTGGCATACATCATCAGTGAAGTTTTCCTGATTCACCAATAATTACAGGGCTTTATACAATATTGCACTCTTATCAGGTAAAAGGGCACAAAGAGCAATAAACTAATAGTAAATATGCATACAGCTAGATTCCCATTTTTTTTTGGCCTGTTGACCAAATACCTTTTAATGAAGAAAATTTGCATTATACATGAGCAACATTTTTACAATGCCAAAGAATTGGTTTCTCCCTACTTTTCAAGATTTGGTTCCCACTTTTCCTCTTCAAATACATTCTATTTAAATGACTGTATTTCTTGATCTTCTCAGGATTCAACATACTCTGCCCTGTCCCTGTGAATTTGTACAGGCAATATTATATTCCCTCCCCACTTCTTTGAAAGTACTTCTTCCTTCCACATTCACTTTTGAACTCCCCCCTTATTTTAGAGTCTTTTAACAAAGTCTTCTTGGTCTTCTTAGTCATTATTTCTCACTTCTCCAAATTATCATATTTTACTTTCATCTGTCCAAATTTGCATTCCCCAAAGAACATAAACTTTGAAGACAGCACTGTTTGTTTCTTTTGTTGTTGCTCCTTATATCCCCAGCATCTTAGCCCAGTTCCTTATTCAAATGAGGAGCTTAATAAATGCTTGTTAAATTCAATTGCTGAACAAAAAATTGAAATGTATATTGACACAAGATTCACTCACTGGGCTAATGATTTTCCACTCCCATCTAGATGAATTCTGACTTGTTCTTGACATAGGGAAAAGCCTTGACAAGTTCTTTCTGCAAACATATGTTCTTGTTCTTCTCATAAAATCTTACTTGTTGCTGACTCTTCTCACAAACTTCCTAGACCAAGTTTTTCTATGGGTATGGTGCCATCATATTAACAAAACTCTATCAACTTTCACAGAATGTGTGATGTATCATACTTTCCTCCCCTTATACATGGAAAATATAATAGGCTTGAAATTTACCTACAACAGTGCTAGACACATCAATCCCCTTAATGGCAAATAAAAGTAATTTTCCCCACATACTATTATCTGCTATTTTGCTTTATTTTTTCTTATATTCCAATTTCTTCTTACCTTTTTTAATGATTCTTATTTCCATCGGATGTATCAACAGTAATGAAATCATTCATGCAGACAAAAGAAATACATGATGGGTTAATAACAATAGCAAAAAGGACAGGAGGTAGAAAAAAATTAAGAACAGAAAAAGAAATAATGGCAGAGATGGTTTTTTGAGTTATTCTTTAGAAGATGAGTATGATTTCAATAACAATAAAGGAGTGTAGAAAATATTATGCATGTGATTAATGACAGGAACTAAGATACTAAAGGAGAAATGTATAAGAGGTAGCTGGTGAGGGGAGGAAAAGAGAATACCCTTGTTTGGCTTGAAAATGGAATAGTTAAGAAAATTCAAACACAAATTTAGATTGAGAATGTACCTAGTCAACTGAGTTGTTTGAAAAAGAACATTAATGATAAAGAACATGGATAATTAGGTAAGACATCTGAAATACATGGTCAAGGTTAAGTACCTTGACCTATTAGGTACCTATTACCTATTAGGAAAAAATGAATATGCACACATGCACATTTTTGTGGGAAGAGCATCCAATGTGTTCATGGAAAGAAAGAATTTGCAGAGGGAGGATGAGAGAAAGCAAGTAATGGATATAAGAAATGAATCATTAATTTATATCAATTATTTATAATATGCATCTTATGACAGAGTCCTCTTTTCTCAAATATTGTATATACCAAATACAGCTTTAAGTATATTTGAAATGTGAGCTCTGGATTTCACTTCAGAGATATGTTCCCCCAACATCACCACCCCCATATCTGAGATACCCATTTTCCCATGGTGGTTTGTATACACAATGATAAGATTTAGAGAAATACATTGCCACCTTTCCTCGAGTTTGGTCTTGTGACTTTTAATCATCAGTGCAAATGTTATTTGGATTAGAATTGGACATGTGAAAAGAGAGAAAATGCAGAGATTTGTTTGATGGTGTAGGATCAATTTTGCAAATAAACAGACTGTCCCTTAGGCATGACCATTTAATACTTTGGCAAATATCACACTACTTTGATAGTTGCATGACAAGAAAACATCTCCTCCCAATAGAGATCTTGTTTCAGGTAAAAGGGTGCAAAGAACAATTCAATAACTACTACTCTCCTATAAAGCTAAAAGGAGTAGATTAAAGAACTCTATGGGACAGTTGTTCCTCCTTATCCTAGAGGACTAGACCTAGACTAGCTCTAACAATGCATTTATTATTCATTTTATTTCGAAGATTTTTATTTAAACCACCCTAAAACGATAATTATAGTGTGATGGATGATGAAAAAACACTAGTCTGGGAGTAGAATTTCCTATCTCTGCTATTCTCTGTTATGTTATGAAGATAAATTATCTCTTTTTCTTCCTATAGTTCTATGTCAACATCCTCATCTTTTCAATGGTGGTAAAGCCTGCTTCTCAAAGTCTTACATAAAGGAAAGAACATTAATTTTGTAAGTAGAAGAGATCAGGATTTAAATCCAGATGATCTACTCTACATTTTATAGGCTACTCAGATAAATTCTCTAGGTCATAATTTCCTCAACTATAAAGTTCATTGATTAGACTTGATCATCTCAATTGTCCCTTTAAAATCTTCTAAAACTGTTAGATAGTATATGGCTCTTATAAGTGTAACTCATATAAATTCTGAGGACCTTCAACCTAAATCCCCATTGTCACGGACAAGTTAGGTTCCTAGAGTGAAACAGCCAATATTCCCTGTCCTGTCTTGGGGCATCCCTGAGACTATATGAAGTGATGTCTGATGTCTTTAGTTCAAGAACCCATAAAGGCATTTTCCTCTAGAATTATTAGTTAAGAATTAATTTATGTGGTATAAAGCATACCACAAATGTAGGGTAATCTGTTTTATACTTCTACTTTTTTTTCATCTTCTTTCTTGATTTTTCCCCTCTTTTTAAGATTCCACAACCACTCCTATATCTCACAATACTTACACACAGGTTTTGTTGTTGGCATTATTGTTATTCTAACAATTTTCTTCTCTGATATTCTCAATGGGATAAAAGGTTAATAGGTAATAGCAACCTAATATCCCTTCACATTGGTTTCATCTCAAATTCAGCCTAATGCTAAGAAAGTAATCTGGTTATTCTATAAATTAATAATCTTTGCACTTTGCATGCAACATTTGAACTTTAAGAAATGAGGTATTAAGAGCAAGGGCCCTGAAGTCAGTTCCAATCCAGCTTCAGACACTTAATACTTCCTAGTTGTGTGACTCTGGGCAACTCACCCAATTGCCTCAGGAAAAAAAAAAAAAAGAAAAAAGAAAAAGAGTATTGAAATGCAGCATGGATTGCAGGTAGAATGTTTGTTTTGGTGCTTCCAAGTCCTAAATTCAACTCCTATCCCTGATAACTATATAAGGGCAAGTCACTAAACTTCTTTACTTTAGGAAACTGTTTAAGACTAAAAATTGCAAAGAAAATGTTAATTTTATATGTAGAGGGAATTTCCTCATCAGTGATATTTCCATGCAAATTAAATCCTAAACCATGATAATTATGATATACATTGCAATAAATAATATCAAATACTTTGCAGGCTAAAATTTATGTTAAGTAAAATTCTTGATGCCAGTAAATTTTATGTTAGCAATAACAGTAACAACAGCATTTATCTAATAGCCACCATATGAAGGTCATTTTGTCTTTATTCAATTTTCATATAATCCAGTTTGGTTTGGCCTTTTGGGGAAATGTAAAATAATAAAGTATTTTTTTTTCTTCTTCATCATGTAGCTTTAGAAAGCCAAAGTTTCTTCTCCATAAAGACAGAGAACCCCATTGAATCAAAGCAACTACACTGACTTAACTTTATAGATAATATTTGGTTGTCAGAATGAGAACAGATAGATTTAAATGAAAGGCCTCAGTCACTATTTCCCAAAGCATATTTCTGCCACAGGGTATCTCCTAGAATCAATTATTATTTGAATATTAAAGTATACCTTTAATAGATTTAGTATGATATACTAAATATATCTCTTATACAGATCACTGTTTCAACTAGTTTATCCCTTTATTTTATAAATTAGGAGCCTGAGGCACAGAGAATTGACTTCTTCAAAATTACCCAAGAAAATGTCTAACTAATAGTTATTTTTTTCCCACAATTAAAGTGCAAATTGTGTAAGCTCTTCATGCCACATAGGCATAATGACTAAGATATTTCCCAAAAGAAAAAGGCTGGCTTTAAAGTAATCATCATCTCCTGTTTTTAGTGAGTAGCAGCAAAAGTCAGACAGGTAATTAAGAAAAGTGGAGATGGTGAATCTAAGAGAATGGATGAGTACTTAGATTCTCCTGCTGTTGCCAAAGAGAGGAGACAAAATAATCATTTGAGCTACTGGCATTTTTAAGTGCCATGATTCACAGTGCTAATAGGCTAAAGGCTGCATGATCTCAGTTCCTACTGAGTCAGAAACATTAAAAATATATCGCCTGAGATGTGCATCATCAGGTATTATGTTTGTTACTTTGGTTTTTAGAAGTGCCTCAGAAAGATAATGTCTAAGAAGAGTCTTGTTCTACCACTAAGTAGCTGCATTATTAGAGATTAATCATTGGACTTCCCTGGGCCTCAATTTTTAAAGTATAAAATAGGAGCAATTATCTTTGCCTGGGTCATGATTGTTAAAGAAGCAAACAAGTAAGAATTTTACACAAACAAGCACACACATACATATACATTCATATTTTACAAAGAGTCTTCTCTTCTCATGTGATCATAGTACTGAAGCTTTAAATTCACCATTTGACCTTCCAGGGAATAACCAGGATTAATTTCTTTAAGGACTGACTAGTTTGATCTCCTTGATATCCAAGGACCTGCCTTAAAAAAATCTTCTCCAGAACCACAATTCAAAACATAATTTCAGTAGTACTCAATTTTCCTAATAATTCAACTTTCACAGTCATGTATTGATATAGGAAAAATCTTTGGACCATTGTTGACACGGTGATATCTCTGCTTTTTGCCAAAGGTTTCTTTCCAAGGAACTAGTTTGAAAAAATCACCATCTGCAGTGACCTTTGAGCATCTAGAATGCTATGGTCTTTGTGGGTCCCAAAGATTCAGATATTTCTCCCTTTATTTACCAAGAAGTGAGGGAAGTAACCCCCCAAGATCTTAGTTTAGGTTCCTTTTCTGATGTTAACCTTTAAGCCACCTTTACACTTTCCTCTTTCACCCCCAGAGTGATCTGCATATGTGAGATTGTTGAAATTTCTTCCAGTAAGCTTAATTCTATCTTTTCATGTGTGTATATAAGCATATACATACATGGATTTGCATACACACATGTATATATACATGCATATGTACATATATACATATGAGATTGTTCACATGTGTATATTTAAACAAGTCTATAAAGATGTACACATATATATACAACACAAACATAACAAAAAGTAAAATCATTTATCCAAATTAAAAGAAAATAGAAATCAAAGTTGGCATTCAAATGAGAATTCAGACAATACAGATTGAATAAGCTCTACTACTGGAAGCTCATATGAAGAATAAAGGAGAAGGAAGAGTCATTATCTAATTTTAAGATTTAAATATGGTAATACTTTCAAATGAAATACAGACATGTTGAGAAGTTTTAACCCACATATTAATTGAATGGACAATGGTTCAGAATGAAGTAAAAAAATGAATGAAATTGCTTCACTAGAGAGATATGCTTTCAGAATAAAGCAAGTATTATTACAATAACACATGTGACCAAGTGTCAACTACAATACCCATAATCAGTGATTATGATTCACTAAAGGCCCTGGATAAAGAGTAAAAATGTCACCCTGGATCCCAAATTTGTAATTATTGGGAAAATTGCTGGTGCCATTAATATACATTTGGAACTCTGTGGCATCAGTTAGAATCACTACTCAGTGTTCTAAAGCACTGTCATTCCCTTCTCTCAGATCATTCATTCATTCATTAAGCATTTAATAAGCATGTACTATGTTCAAAGCACATGCTTAAGGTCTTATGTATCTCACAGTGTAAGGGGAAAGTACTAATATTATTGAATGTTTTTATGTAAGCAACTTTCCATTATGTTGAAGAAAATCTACAATTGTGACCCTGGGCTTAAGATTTTATCAGTGTTTCAATATGAAATCTTCCCTAGCTGTCCTTGAATAGAGAATCTACAAAAGAGATGGTGGTAGCAGGGAGATCAAAGAGTAAGAGCCCAGACAAATTTTGCATGCATGTCCTATTTCTACATAAAATTAATTTCCTGTAGAATAGAACCAAAAAAGCAAAATTTAAGACATTACTCTACATGTATTGTACCATCTGATACTAGGATTACAACTTTAGTATGACTACTTTCTATTACAGTGAAGATGTGATACATTGTGGATATATTGAATTTAAGTTGCTAATAAGACATGCAGGAACTGTCCAGTAAGCAGTTGGCAATAAGAAAGTTATTCTATTTTCAGACTCATTTTTCATTGCATTTCCTCTTAGAAATCTTGGGAACATCCATAGCATATAATCTAGGTGATCTGGATATAAGAATATGGTCGTATAAGTGGTACAGGAACATGAATTAGACCTATTATTTCATTAAAATAAGGAACTCCCTCATTAGAAAACACCTTCTATAAATTCATGTTTCCTGTAATTTAAAATCTTAGATTGTTCCTTGATAGACTGAAAGGTTAAGTAACCTGCTCAAAATCTCACAGTCAATATGTGACTATGTGACAGAGTTTGGAATTTAAACAAGTCCCCCCCCAGCTCAGAGGGGGAAAGAGGAAAGAAATAAGCATTTGCATAGAGCCTGTTTATATATTATTGTGTTAAATACGTTACAAATCTCATTGCATTTGATCTTTATAACTTTGAGTGATGAGTTGCAATTATTACAATTTTACAGTTGAGGAAACTGAGATAAAAAATTATCTTATTTTCTCATGGTCACTCAGCTGTGGTTCTAGTTGAACTTCGGTTGTCATAATTCTAGCTATCCACTGTGCCAACTAATTGCCTAGGTAACATTGGCTTTCTATCTGCCATGCCGTATTACCTTTATGTAGATGACTCCCAATTTTTTTTCTAAGCCATTCTTCCCAAATTTTAGTGGCGAATTTTCATTTGCCTGCTTATTGGATTTTCTGACATTATCTAAAGTTCTTTTTACCTAAAACTAAATTCAACAAAAATTATCCCCCAAATGAGTCTTTTCTTCCCGAGTCAGCATTATTATACATTATTTCATGACTTGAAAGTCAAATCGATTACCATCTACTTTTAGAATCTGATAGATACAAATATATTTTGAATTCATAAAATCCAATGACTCTCAAAATACCAGCCTTATTTCCTATTTAGGACCTAGAGCTACAATATAGCCACAATCATTTATGTAGAAGTGGCTCACTTCCTTACTATCAGAAGCATGAACCATTACAACTATGCCAGGCCCCAGGCAAACAGAGAGAAGAACCTTGGGAGTGGCAGGGTCCCACATACATATATAGACCAATGATCTTGATTGGGACTCTTAAGAGTTATTTTTGTGGGAAAGTTGCTCCTACAGAGAAAAGATCATCCATTATCACCAATTGCTAGACACCTGCCATGTACAAGGCAAGCAAGCCAGACCAACTGAAATAGCAAAATACCCTAAATGACATAAAGTAAAGAAGATATGCCAAGCAAGTAAAACTATGCCCACTAATTTGATTTCTATCTTTTCTTGGGCCTGGATGGTTCTGCCTAGGACCCTGAACCCTAGAAGATTGGGGATAGTCATTCTTCCACCCCAATGTACATAGCCATCATGCTTGGAAGTATCTATTATGAATGTAGCCTGGCACCTTCTACTGTAATTGTTACATGCACAGCTATGAAAGGCCCAGAAAAAAAAAATTATGGTCACCAAAATCATTGGTTACATCAGAAACTGATTTATCAGTAGACAAGATATTAAATTATCACATTAAAGATAAGGTATTATAATCAAGTGATATTAAAAGGAGGTATTATCACTTGCTGTGCTGCTGTATCCTAAGCACATAAGACCTTGATATCTGCCTCACACATTACCTTTTATATATGTTTTCTCCTCCAATAGAATGTGAGCTCCTTGATTGAAGGAACAATCTTACTATTATATCTATATTCACAGAATTTAACACACTGCTTTGTACATGTTAAATATTTAACAAATGTTTTATTAATTCATTCATATTGCAAAACTCTATTATCTTTGATTCTTCTTTAAATGACTACCAAGTTCTAATTTGGCTCTAAATTTGTATTTCTATGGATTTGATGAATTTCTCTCTTCTATCATACAATCAATCACTCTTCACATGCTTTTGACTTTTCCTTTGCCATGTGTCCTATACTTGCACCACCTCTTTCATTCCCAGGTCTGATGTCCTTAGTTAGGAACATTATTTCCTTTTACTTAAATATTGAAAAGACAGTTTAACTTATCTTGGACTTCAAGAATCATGTCTTTCTAGTCCAGCTTTGCAACCTTATCAGATCATCTTTTGAAATGTTACTTTAATCATATCACTCCTCTCTTTTTTCATTTTTTTTAAACTTTTTTTTATTTTCACAACATATGCATGAATAACTTTTCAATATTAACTCTTGCAAAACCTTATGTTCCAATTTCTCCCTCTTGCTCCCTATCCTCTTCCCTAGATGTCAAGAAATCAATATATGTTAAACATAGCAATATATGCATACGCACATCACTCCTCTCTTAAAAAATAAACAAAAATCATATTATGTTTTTTATGTAACAATATCCAACACCTTGGGCATGTAGGTATCAGAAGTGCCTTTAGTCTGTAGCTAAACTATAATTCCAAACAGTGTTGATAAATTAGGACAAGGAAAGCCTTAAAATCTTTGACATAAAAAAAATCTTCCAAAAGAAGATGTTTTGAGCAAAATTTTGTCATTCATCCACAAGCACTAAGTAATTATGTAGTCTAGTTCTAGGGATTAAAAAAGGCAAAAGAAAATGCTTTCTCTTAGGAAGTTCATGATCTGAGAAAGGAAACAATGAACAAACAAATTCATGAAGATAAATCATAAACAGGATAAGAAGGAAATAATTAATTGGAAAGACATTAGATTTAAGATGAGTTGAAAAAGCATTCTTGTAGAAAAGTTTTAGTTGGGGCTTAAAGGAAATAAGAGTAGGTAATATGTAGAGAAGAGGAAGAACATTATAGGTAGGAGAGAAGTAGAGAAAATGCCAAGATTTAGAAGATCTTATTTGTGGAAATGTGAGGAGGCCTATGTTATGAAATCAGAGTACATAAAAAGTAGCACATTATGTGAAGAAGAAGGGACTACATTTTAAGGGGTCTGAATGCAAAGTAGAAAAATCTATACATGCTGCTGTAGGTCATAGGGAGTCACTGAAGCTTATTGATTATGGGCAAATGGGTGATATGGCTGAGCCTGTTCTTTATGAAAATTGTCTTGTTGGCTGAATGAAAAAAGGATTAGAGTGGGAAGAAACTTGAGTCAACAGATCCACCAGCAAGCTACTGTGATAGTCCAGACTTGATGTGATGAGGGCCTACTCAAAAATATAGTATATTATGATATGACATTTATTAAACTAAAGTTGATTATCTTTTTTGTTGCTTGTTTATTTTCTATCAAGATAGTATATAGACAATTACATGAATCATAAATGAACTCTTGTCTTCTGCTTCCTATTGGAAAGATCCTATAGGATTATAAATTCACAACTAGAGGAAACATCATAGGCCATGTAAATAACACACTTTACTTGAAGAATAAATGAATGAAAAAAAAAACACATTAAATGTTTAGAAGGCCAAAACACAATGATAAGAACTGGGGATACTAATCCAAAAACCAGTATCCATCCTCAAGAAATGGGCATTCTAATTATGGGTAGACAATACAAATATTAGATCTGGTGGTGGGATCTGGGTGGAGTGGGGAGAGAGGTATTTTGTTCTGGGAAGTCACAGGGAAGGTGAATGGAACAATAATGCAGTTATCTCATACCCCTTTCCATTGCCAAATATAGAGTTGGTTTGAATGCAATTCTTAGACTAAGAAAGAGAATAGTGGAGTATGTACTACAGCATGGTAGAAAAGCAGAATCCTAGGAAATTGAAAGCTGATCCTTTAGGTACAGTTTAGAGGGATGGAAGGACAGCAGCTTCTGGAAGAAAAAGCTACAGTATAAAAAAAATCTTAGTTCATTCATGGGAGAAATTGCCACCAATCAAGTGTAAGTGACTTGCTAAAGATTCACCCAGGTAGCAATCCCGAGAACCACAATCATATCACAAATTTCTCTAATTCCAAATGCTCTTTCCACTGTAGAGTCATAGGGAAGAGGGTAAGAGTGCCTGGACCTAACTGGCAATTTGTGATAATGGCAAAAAACTTTAAAAGAATCAACTAGAAGGAGAATATAGAAGAATGCACCATCATTTTTTCTTTCTTTTTTTAAATTTTTCTTCACTATAAAGTATGAATGAATCAAGAAACTGATGTTTTCCATACATAGTCAGCTATTGGCAAAAATCTAGTAGCATTGAACTAATGTTGAGTTTTCTATCATGGTCTTCTACAAATAAACAAATGGAATTTCTAATAATTGATGATATGATGAATTTATTTAGTACAATCCACATATTTAGATCATATAGAATCTGAGCCATTCAGAATTTTTAGAAGCTTAGTTTTTTTTCTCTATTTTCACAAATCACTAAAATAAATCCACCTGATTTACCTGCTTCTAAAAAATAGGCCGCGATTTGAAAAAAAAAAAGAAAGAAAGAAAGAAAGAAATCAACAATGTCCTCAAAGTTAAATTCCTTATTGTTTCTGTTTTTTCTCCAAAATAACCTTTTTTAATAGTGAGAAGTTTATGGGGAAAAAGTTTCCCTGTAAGGGCAAAATGGAGAAGGATAGTAAAAGGCTAAATCTCCTGAATAGATTAGCATCTGACAGAAAATATCTTTACTCCTCAGCTCAACCAAGGAAACAACTTAACGTCTAGCTCTTTAAATTTCATTCTGAGTTCATATTCCATTTGTCACCTTAAGAAGCTGAAGTATGTTTGCTGACATCTCAAAGGCTCTAAGTGCTCTTTTACTTCAGCAGAAGAGGATGCCTTACAGAACACTAAAGAAAGTCAAAATCTTGTGAATATCACCTTGACTTTTAGGGCAACAAATTTATATGTCAAACAAATTCTTGACCTCAACCACCAGATATGTCTTGTTGGGCTTGGTTTAGCTTAGCTGCTTCTGCCTAATATGAGTAACAATGAAAATCACTGCATTTTCCCCAGATGTAAGCTTGACAGGGCACGGATGATCCCTAAATATTCTAATTATTTACAAGGTAAAATACAGATTCACTCTGGCATTCCAAATTTTTCATAACATGATCTCAACCATCTTTCCAATTTTAGCTTACCTTATTCCTCTATATGACTTTCTATCCTTTTATTCCTTCATTCATCCTGAGCATCACTATCTCCACACAATTTGATCAAGTACCCTTGCAAACACAATCCTTCATTCCATTCCTAGACATCATAAATGGTCCAAAATAAGGTTTAATTCCTCTGTGACACCTTTCTGATCAATTCAACTCATATTTTACTAATCTGAACTATCAATTCATCAATGAATCAAAAAATTTATAAAAATTAAATTGCTAAATAGCTTAGATAAAAAGACAAAAAGAGAAAAGAAGAAAAAGAAGAATTCTTGTTATCAAAGTGTTTATATTCTGTAAGGAAAGAAAATAAGAGAGGGGTAAAAGGAAGCATTTTCCTAAAACTGAGGCCACTCATAAGATCTCTCTTTTGAGAGCTAGGGGATGAATGGGAAAATAAACTTAAATCAGTGCAAGAAGGATACAATATCTTGCAAGAAGGATATAATGCCCTGCAAAAGAGATATGAAAAAGACACCAATTTATTGAAAAACAAAATTGGTGAAGTGGAAAAAGTATGCAATGAACAAATTGGCCAGTTAAAAAAGGAGCTAAAAAGGTAACTGAAGAAAACAACACTTTAAAAATAAGAATTGAACAAATGCAAGTGAATTAATCAATAAGATTTCAAGAATCAGTCAAACAAAAACAAAAAAAAATGAAAAAATAGAAGAAAATATGAAATATCTCCTAAGAAAAACAAATGATTTGGAAAATAGATCTAGGAGAGACAATCTAAGGATTATTGGACTTCCTGAAAGCCATGATGAAAAAAATAATCTAAATACTATCTTCCAGGAAATCCTGAAAGAAAACTGCCCTGAGGTTGTAGAATCAGAAGGCAAAATCACCATTGAAAGAATTCACCAATCACCTCCTGAAAGAGACCCCAAAATTAAAACCCCAAGGAATATCCTGGCTAAATGTCAGGACTACCATACCAAGGAAAAGATTTTGCTAGCAGCTAGAAAGAAACAATTCAAATACCAAGGATCAATAATTAGAATCACACATGATTTGTCAGCCTCCACATTGAAGCATCGAAGGGCCTGGAACCAGATATTCCAAAAGGCAAAGGAACTTGGATTACAGCCAAGAATAACCTATCCAGCTGGAATGAGCATTATCCACCAGGGAAGAAGATGGTCTTTTAATGATATAGGTGAATTTCACCTATTTCTAATGAAAAGATCAGATCTGAACAAAAAATTGGACCTCCAAACACAGAACTCAAGAGAAGCATGAAAGGTAAAAGGGAAAGGTCTCTTGAGAACTTTATTTCTATTATGGGGATACTTAAAGTTTGGAGGTATAATTAACTATGTGTTAATTTGATAATATGAAAAAAAATAACTAGAGGGGGAAAAGAGGGAAAAGGGGGTAAAATAAGATTAAAAAAGGAGGTAAAAACAAGATAATATCCCATGAAGAGGCAAAGAAAACCTAATATAATTGAGAGGAAGAAGGAAGGGAGATGTGCATTGTGTAAATCTTACTCTAATCAGTTTGGGCTCTAAAAGTGTATACCAGACATGTGATTTCACAGAGAAACTTGTCTGTTGCTAGAGGAAAGTGGGAGGAAAAGGAGGAAAAGAAAAGGAAAAAACTAATAGAAGGGAAAATAGAAGAATCAGGGGAAATGAGTAAAAACAGGGGGAGGCAATCTAAAGGGTGGAGTTTTGTTTGGGGGAGGGGGTCATCAAAAGCAAAGTACTGAGGAGGGGGGAAGGGAGAAAGGGGAAAGGAAACGGGAAAACACAACTTGGGTAAATAAGATGGCAGGAAATAAAGAATTAGTTATTTTAACTGTGAATGTGAATGGGATGAACTCTTCCATAAAGTGGAAGCGGGTATCAGACTAGATTAAAAACCAGAATCCCACAGTATGTTGCCTACAAGAAACACATCTAAAACATAGTGACACATATAGGATGAAGGTAAAAGGCTGGAGCAGAACCTATTTCGCTTCAGGTGAGCAAAAAAAAAACAGGGGTAGCAATCTTTATCTCAGATCAAGTAAAAGCCAAGATAGATCTAATCAAAAGAGATAAGGAAGGAAACTATATTTTATTAAAGGGTACCATAAATAATGTAGCAATATCAATACTAAATATATATATATGCACGAAGTGCAATAGCATCCAAATTCCTAGGGGAGAAATTAAGAGAGATGCAAGAAGAAATAGAAAGCAAAACAATAGTAGTGGGGGATCTCAATCTTGCTCTCTCAGAATTAGATAAATCAAACTACAAAATAAATAAGAAAGAAACTAAGGAGGTAAACCAATTGCTAGAAAAATTAGATATGATAGAGCAATGGAGAAAATTGAATGGAGACAGTAGGGAGCTTATTTTTTTCTCAGCGGTCCATGGAAATTATACAAAAATTGACCACGTATTAGGTCATAAAAACCTCAAAATCAAATGCAGAAAGAGAGAAATAGTAAACGCATCTTTGTCAGATCATGATGCAATAAAAATCACATGCAATATAAGGCCAGGAGAAAATAGACCAAAAATTAATTGGAAATTAAATAATCTAATCCTGAAGAATGAATGGGTGAAAGATCACATCATAGACACAATAATTTCATTCAGGAGAATGACAATAAGGAGACAACATACAAAAATTTCTGGGATACAGCCAAAGTGGCTATAAGGGGCAATTTTATATCTGTAGATGCTTACTTGCATAAGATAGAGAAAGAAAAGATCAATGAAATGGACTTATTTAAAAAAAAAAAACTTGAAAAAGAACAAATTAAAAATCCTCAATTAAATACCAAATTGGAAATTCTAAAAATAAAAGGGGAAATTAATAAAATTGAAAATAGGAAAACTATTGAATTAATAAATAAAACTAAGTGTTGGTTTTATGAAAAAACCAACAAAATAGAAAAGCCTTTAGTTAATTTGATGAGAAAAAATGAAAGAGGAAAATCAAATTGTTAGTCACAAGAATGATAGGGGAGAACTTTTCTCCAATGAAGACGAAATTAGAGCAATAATTAGGAGTCACTTTGCCCAACTTTATACCAGTGAGTTTGATAATCTAAATGAAAAGGAGGAATATCTACAAAAATATAGATTGCCCAGGTTAACAGATGAGGAAATAAATGATTTAAATAGCCCCATATTAGAAAAAGAAATAGAACAAGCTATTAACCAACTCCCTAAGTAAAAATCTCCAGGGCCAGATGGATTTACATGTGAATTCTACCAAACATTCAAAGAACAATTAAGTCCAATACTATACAAACTCTTTGAGAAAATAGGGACAGAAGGTATACTACCAAATTGCTTCTATGAGACCAATATGGTGCTTATAGCTAAACCAGGTAGGGTGAAAACAGAGAAAGAAATCTATAGACCAATTTCCCTAATGAAAATTGATGCAAAAAAATTAAATAAGATATTAGCAATGAGATTACAGAAAGTCATCCCCAGGATAGTACACTATGAACAAGTAGGATTTATACCAGGAATGCAGGGCTGGTTCAATATTAGGAAAACTATCAGCATAATTAATTATATTCATAACCAAACTAACAAAAACCATATGATTATCTCAATAGATGCAGAAAAAGCATTCGATAAAATCCAACACCCATTCCTATTAAAAACACTAGAGAGTATAGGAATAAATGGGCTTCTCCTTAAAATGATTAGTAGCATCTACTTAAAACCATCAGCAAGCATCCTATGTAATGGAGACAAACTAAAGCTATTCCCAATAAGATCAGGAGTGAAACAAGGCTGCCGACTGTCACCATTACTATTTAATATTGTATGAGAAAGGTTAGCTTAGAAATAAGAGAAGAAAAAGAGATAAAAGGAATTAGAATAGGTAATGAAGAAACCAAATTATCACTCTTTGCAGATGACATGATGGTATACTTAGAGAACCCTAGAGACTCAACTAAAAAAGTACTAGGAACAATTCACAACTTTAGCAAAGTTTCAGGATTCAAAATAAATCCTCATAAATCATCAGCATTTTTATATATTACCAACAAAGTTCAGCAGCAAGAGATACAATAAGAAATTCCATTCCAAATAATAGATGATAGTATAAAATTTTTGGGAATCTATCTGCCAAGGAAGAGTCAGAAACTATATGAACTAAACTACAAAACACTTTCCACACAAATAAGATTAGACCTAATCAATTGGAAAAACATTAAGTGCTCGTGGGTAGGCAGAGCGATTATAATAAAAATGACAATACTACCCAAAGTAATTTACTTATATAGTGCCATACCAATCAAACTACCAAAAAATTATTTTACAGATCTAGAAAAAATAGTAGCAAAGTTCATTTGGAAGAACAAAAGGTTAAGAATTTCAAGGGAATTAATGAAAAAAAAAGGCAGAGGAAGGTGGCCTTGCTGTACCAGATCTAAAACTACAGTGTAAAACAGCCGTCATCAAAACCATTTGGTACTGGCTAAGAAATAGAGCAGTTGACCAGTGGCATAGGACAGGATATCAGGGCAATCTAGGCAATAACTATAACAATTTAGTGTTTGATAAACCCAAAGACCCCAGCTTTTGGGATAAGTACTCACTATTTGGCACAAACTGCTGGGAAAATGGAAACTGGTGTGGAAGAAATTAGGGCTTGACCCACACCTAACACCACATACCAAGATAAGATCTAAATGGGTTCATGATTTAGATTTAAAGAGTGATTTTGTAAGCAAATTAGAGGAATGTAGTATAGTTTACCTCTCAGACCTGTGGAGATGGAATAAATTTATGTCCAAAGAAGACCTGGAACTCCTAATTGAACACCAGATAGATAACATTGACTATATTAAGTGAAAAATTTTCTGTACAAATAAAATTAATGCAGACAAGATTAAGAGGTAAGCATCAAATTGGGAAATCATTTTTACATTTAATGGTTCTGATAAAGGCCTCATTTCTAAAATATATAGAGAATTGTCTCATATATATATATAAGAATTCAAGCTACTCTTCAATAGATAAGTGGTCAAGGGATATGAACAGACAATTTTCAGATGATGAAATTAAAACTATTTCTAGTCATATGAAAAGTTGCCCCAAATCACTATTGACCAGAGAAATCCAAATTAAGACAACTCTGAGGTACCACTACACACCTGTCAGATTGGCTAAAATGACAAGAAAAGATAACGATGAATGTTGGAGGGGTTGTGGGAAAACTGGGACACTAATACATTGTTGGTGGAACTGTGAAT
>JAJPUD010013107.1:26121-38871 GCA_023553655.1 Myrmecobius fasciatus | reverse complement strand
TCTATTGGGCTTATATCCCAAAGAAATCATAAAGGAAGGAAAAGGCCTCACATGTGCAAGAATGTTTGTGGCAGCCCTTTTTGTGGTGGCTAGAAACTGGAAATTGAATAGATGCCCTTCAATTGGAGAATGGCTGAATAAATTATGGTATATGAATATTATGGAATATTATTGTTCTGTGAGAAATGACCAGCAAGATGATTTCAGAGAGGCCTGGAGAGACTTACATGAACTGATGCTGAGTGAAATGAGCAGAACCAGGAGATCATTATACACGGTAACAACAATACTATATGACAATCAATTCTGATGGACATGGCTCTCTTCAACAATGAAATGTTTCAAACCACCTCCAATTGTTCACTGAAGAGAGCCATATACACCCAGAGAGAGGGATGCGAAATGTGGACCACAACATAACATTCTCATACTCCTTGATTGATGTTTGCTTACATTGTGTTTCCTTTATGATATATCTTTTGTGTAGATAAGATTTTTCTTGCACACCAATGATAAGTTTGGAAATATGTATACATATATTCGATTTGCCAATATTTTAACATAATTAACATGTAGTGGATATCCTGCCATCTAGGGGAGGGGTGGGGAGTTGGGGGAAAAATTTGTAACGGAAAGCTATGTAAGGGTTATTGTTGAAGAATTACCCACACATATGTTATGCAAATAAAATTAAAAAAATAAAATTAAAAAAAAAAAAAAGAGATGCTGTGTTGAACCTCTCCAACCTTAGCTAGGCTGGTCTTCAAATGATAGCCATACAGAAACTTAAAAGTAACTGAAAAATTAATCATCATCCACCAAATCAACCTTCTACAAAGAGTATGGATGTTAAGTCCTGCATTATGTTTGATTAAAGATGATCCAAATTGCCAGATCCCTTTTTGTAAAGCATTTTTTCTTTTTCTAGATAGACATCTATTTTTTCTCAATAGTATTTTATTTTTAAATACATGTAAAGATAGTTTTCAACATTCATTTTTGTAAGATTTTGTGTTCAATATTAACTTCTCTTAATTTTTAAATTTTGTATCCTTCCATGTTTCCATTACTCTAATAACTGAGACTGGATCAGATAAAAGTTGAACACATTTGATCACACACTTGATCCAAATAGCACATCAATTACTGTTGTAGTAACAATAAAACTCTACTTATTCAACCTCTCTAAATACACAGGCCTGGTATGGCAGAAAGCCTAAGATGCAGTGTGGTAAGGAGGTAGGTTGGGGAGGGAGCTTCAATTCACTCTCAAGGATTGGAGGCAGACTCTTCAGCATCTAGGTACATGAAAACATCTCTGAGCTCATAACAGGATATAACCTATATCTGAGGACCTAAGCGTTAATTCTACATCTTCCATTTGTATCCATTAGTCTTTAGTTAGTCATCTCTTTGTGACTTGGTTATCTCATTTATAAAATGCAGGAATTGGAGTTATGTTCTTTAAGACCTTTTCTAGCTCTAATTATGCAATCCTTTTTTTTTTTTTTTTTTTTTTTTTTTGCTTTTTGCTGAGGCAATTGACCCTTGCCCAGGGTCACACAGCTAGGAAGTGTCTGAGACCAGACATGAGAAAAGATTGTGGGATTGATTTTATCTTTTGTTGGTAATTGTTTTTGCCTTTAATATAATTTTAGACATCCATAATTATACCAATTAAACTGTGATTAAAAAAAACCCCACTAATTGATGTTGGAAAACTGGAAATGCTGAAGTACATCAAGTTTGGCAGCAGAAAAATTGGACTCCTGGAAGACATGAACTTGGCAGCAGAAGTATTATGCTCCTGGAAGGCTCAGTGCAAAGAGGGCTAGCTTTGAAGATAAAGGAACTTGGTTCCAATCCTGTTTCTTTGTTACCTGAGTGACCTATAATCAAGTCAATCTGGATCTCACTGTCTTCACTCGCACTGGGGCCATGAACTAGATTCTAAAAACCCTTCTTCTCTAAGTCTAAGATTCTATGATGATCAGCCCATCTGAATGGAAATGAATAGTTATTAAGATAAAAATAGTGGCTACTGGAGCTGTCTTGGATGTGTTACATGGATAGAAGGCTGCAGGCTCAATAAGCATAGAAGAGCAGGAAGCATTAGTGATGGAGTTTTCTCCAGAATACCCCTCACCCGCCCAATCAACCTTCTACAAAGAGTATGGATGTTAAGCCCTGCATTATGTTTGATTAAAGATGATCCAAGTTTCCAGTTCCCTTTTTGTAAAGCATTTTTTTCCCTGAATAGACTTCTTTAAAAAAAAAAGAAAGAGAGAAAAGAAAGATAGAAAAAAAGGAAAGAAAGAAAGAAAGAAAGAAAAGAAAAGGAAGAAAAGGAAGAAAAGAAAGAAAGAAAGAAAAAGACTTGGCAAGCCCTCACACCAGAGATGCTAGAACTTCCTGAATACCCCATATATCCCTGATATACATATAGGTACAAAGGAGGCATGACTATAGTGTAGAAGAAGATTAGATATAGACTCAGAAGTAGAATCCCACCTTCTCTCCATTGGTCCAGGTTGGCCTTTCATAGTTACCAGTTGGATGTCTTGTTTGCTATTTGTCCAATCTCTCTGAACACAATGCGATGGAAGGATTTAACATATTACTAATAAAAATTTGCATGCAAAAATAGACTTCTATTTTTTTCTCAATAGTATTTTATTTTTAAATACATGTAAAGATAGTTTTCAACATTGTGTTCCAAATCCCCCCCCCCTTCCCTTCTCCCTTAAGGCAGCAAGAAATCAGATAGTGTGCAATAGTGTGTAATCCTTTTAAACATGTTTCCATATTCGTCATGCTGTGCAAGAAAAAAATAAGACCAGGGGCAGCTAGATGGCAGTGTGGATAGAGCACTGTCCCTGGATCTAGGAGGATCAGAGTTCAGATGTGACCTCAGACACCTAACACTTACTAGCTGTGGAACTCAGGGAGCAAGTCACTTAACCCCAATTGCCTACGAGGGAAAAACACTATGCTTCAATCCATATTCAGTTTCTGTAGTTCACTCTTTGGATGTAGATCCTAAGACTTTTTTTTTTCCATCCCAAGTCTTAAACAGACTTTTATTGATATTTTTTGTTTTTACCTCACCAGAATTTCTTTCAATATCCCTCTCCCTCTTCTTCCCAGAGCACTATTCCATAGGACAAAAATAATATTTTAAAGGAAAATAAAAGCAAGAGGGGAAAAATCAATGAAACAGATTAATATATTGAAAATATCCAAAAGTAGGTATGCCAGGGGATTTCCCAAGTCTACTAAAGAATGGAGTGGGGTACCTTCTCATGGGTCTTCTTAGGACCAGACTTGTTCTTTGTAATTTTGCAAATTTGTGTATGATTTGTGTGTGTGTGTGGTTGTTCTTTCCATTTATATTGTTATAGTCTTTATGTATATCATTTTCTTGGCTTTGCTTACTTTGTGAAATATTTTTTAACCAAATAAATAAAACTTCCGTTTATTGCAACACATTGTTTGAACCAACAACGCTACTGTTTCATCCTTGGGGACATGAGAAAAGGCATATTCTTTCTAGTGGATCAACACATCCTCATATGAACTCTGAACAACTCATGTGACCTGGCATTAACTTGTGGGGAGCCATCATTCCCAGCCTTGGTAACTTTGGGGGGCTTTTTGGCTTTTTTTTAATAATAGTTGTAATAGACCATGTTCACACTTAAATGTTAATAACAATTGCTTTACTCTATCTTCAGCAGTGTGGTATATGAACCAACTTTACCTACAGTGAGACATGTCACTTTGATTTCTCTTGGGTGGTTCAAACTTCTTTGATGAGATTTAAGATTGAATAGCTCAGAGAAATGTTGACTAGGACTCTGGATTACCCTACAATTAATTCCCAAGTTATTTCTTCTTGTGAAGAATGGTGAAAGTCTAGGTTTGCTAAAAATACACACCAACCCAAAGTATTGGGAAATTTGTATTTCAAGCATCTGCAACATAGGGGGAAAAAAGTCTCCTTGTGCAAAATCAGTCTTTCTCTGAGAGATTTCCATGGGCCATGAGGAATAGTTCAAATGCTACAGTTAAAAAAGAACCTAACATTGTGGGGGGTGTGTCAGTAATTAACAGATTTTTCTTCCTTTATACCGTTTCCATTTTCTTTGTTAATAAGTTGTGTGATCATATAGCGACTTTTTTTTTAAGAGACAGTCACTCTAAAAAAACAAAACAAAACAAAACAAAACTCTGAGAGGTTCAGTACAGAGAGTGCTGAGCCTGAAGCCAGAGATATGAATTTTGTGCTATAAGAAATGATGATCAGGCAGATTTCAGAAAAGCCTGGAAAGACTTATATGAACCTATGTTGGGTGAAGTGAATAGTACCAGGAGAACATTGTACACAATAACAGCAACATTTTGCAATGATCAATTCTGATTGACTTAGCTCTTCTCAGCAATACAATGATCTCAGATAATTCCAAAAGACTTATGATGAAAAATGCTGTCCATAGCCAAAGAACTATGGAGTCAGAATACAGATCGAAACACATAAGCACTTTGTTTTGTTTTGGTGGGGTTTTTTTTGTTCTGTTTCTTCTTTTACAACCTGACTAATGTGGAACTATGTTTTACATGATTGTACATGTATAAATGGTATCAGATTACTTGCCTTCTTGGGAAGGGAAGAACATTTGGAACTCAAAATTTTATAAAAATGAATGTTGAAAATTATCTTTACATGAAATTGGAAAAAAGCTACTTACATTTTTAAAAAATAAGATTTCAAATCCAGCCTCAGATACTAGCTGTGTGACCTTGGACAGGTCACTTGACCTCTGCCTCAGTTTCCTCAACTGTAAAATGAGGATAATAACAGTACCTACCTCCCAGGGTTTTTGTAAGGATCAAAGGAGATAATGTTTGTTTGTCAAGTGCTTAGCACAGTGCTGGACACATTGTAGGGAAGGGCTTAATAAATGCTTATTTCCTTTTCTTTTCCTCCCCCTTCTTTCTTGTTTTCCTCTCTCCCTCCTTTTTTCCTTCCTCCCTTCCTCTTTCCCTCCTTTTCTCCTTTCTTCCCTCCCTTCCTCCCTCCTTTCTTCCTTCCTTTTTCCCTTCTTTTCTTCCTTCCTTCCTTTCTCCGTGTTCCTTTCGCTACACTGAAGATGGATGAATGGATGGAAGGTGGGGCAGGGAGTAAACAATAAATCTCCAGGTTAGTCCTGTTACTTTCACAGGTATGTACCAAGCGCTGGAAAAAATTGGGAAATACTGAAGTGGAGGAAAATGCAGAGAGGGGAGATTTTGTGCCAAGTTAGCTGATTTTCTAGAGGAATTTTTGGCTGGAGTGATGAACAGGGAGGTTCTGACCTCGAGGATGCTAAGATTCTTGGCTTATCTGAAGCCAGCTAGAAAAGTCAGCCTTCCATATCCATTAAGATGTCAAAGACCAGAAGACTGTTCTCAAAAACACCCAAATAGTCAAAACCACACTTTCTATAATAGCAAAGCACTAGAGATTTATTGTTTTTTTTAATTTATTTTAAAAAAGTTTTTCCTTATTAAAGCTTTTTATTTGCAAAACATGTGTAAGTAATTTTTCAACATTGTCCCTTGCAAAGCTTTCTGTTACAAATTTTTCTCCCCAGTCCCCACTCCTCCCTAGATGTCAGGAAGTCCACTACATGTTAATTATGTTAAAATACTTGACAAATTGAATATGTGTATACATATTTTTATAGTTATCTTGCTGTGCAAGAAAAGTCAGATCTACAAGAAAAAATCTGAGAAAGGAAACCCAATGCAAGAAAACATCAATAGAGAACATGAAAATGTTATGTTGTGATCCACATTTCACATCCCTCTCCCTGGGTGTATATGGCTTTCTTCACTGAACAATTGGAACTGGTTTGAAACATTTCATTGTTGAAGAGAGCCATGTCCATAAGAATTGATCATCATATAATCTTGTTGTTGCCGTGTATAATGATCTGCTCATTTCACTCAGCATCGGTTCATGAAAGTTAGAAATTTATTATTTATTAAGTCTGACACCCCCAGAGAAGAATAAGAGAAATACACCTCCCTCCCTTTACTGTTAAGGTGGGAATATACGGATGTGGAATATGGCATAAACTGTTAGATATTGGTCAACAGGCTAATTAGTTTTTAATTTTTTTCATTCTTTGTTTAATATGTCACAAGAGCATACAGGGTAGGGATGGGTGAAAGATATAATACATATGAATGTAATATGTAAAAACAAAAAGTATCAATAAAATAATTTTTAACAAGTAAAATTGCCTTGGGTGCAATGTCCAGTGTTTAAAAAAAATCAAATAGCTGGTGAAGTGGGAACAACCCTGGGACAGGAGTCAGAAAGACCTGGATTCAATATTTAACCTCAGAAAAGCAAATGTTAAATCTTTTTGTTTGTTTGCATGTCATTGAGGAAAAAAAAATTTTTTAATGTAAAAAAAATCTGATCTGAGACTAATTTGTGTAATCCTAGGATTACAAACTAACTTAACTTTTCTATTTCTATTTTCTCATTTGTAAAATGGGGATATCAATAGCACCTACCTCACAGGGTTATTGTCAATCTCAAGTGAGATACCATATATAAAGCATTTTTGCAAATATTAAAGTGGTATAACTTATTTAACATTATTATCATTATCTGATAAGTGCCTCTGCCTGTTGTTTTGGTGGATAGATTGCTAAATAGATATAGAAACACATACAAACATAGTCATATAGTGTGTATGTATATATTATATAGCATATATATGTTATATATATGGTGTTTATATACATACTATATATGGGTCATGCATATATCTATGTGTACACACACACACATATTGGGGGGGGACATCACTAGTTGTCCTGATCAATGTTTTGCCCCTGGACTCTGAAGGAGAGAAGGGGGCTGAAGACTGCACAATAAAATTCATCACCCTCCAGATGCACTAGCCCTCTTTGAGAATAAAAGATGATTGGGGGAGGGAGTGGTCAGTAGCAAAACATTTTTGAAGAGGGACAGGGTGAAAGGAGAGAGAAAAGAATAAATGGGAGGAAATTCAGTTATGAATAGTAATTGTAAAAATTTTGAAGCAAGTTTCTCTGATAAGGCTTCATTTCTCAAACATAAAGGGAACTGAGTCAAATTTATAAAACAGAAGGGCCATGCCCTAATTGATAAATGATCAAAAGATTAACTATGCCCAAAGGGCTATAAAATCATGTATCCTTTGACCTAACAGTATCACTACTAGGCATGAATCTCCAAGTGATTTTTTTTTTAAAGGAAAATGACTTATATGTCCAAAAATACTCATAGCAGCTCTCTTCTCCGGGCAAAAAACTGGAAATTGAAGGGATGTCCATCAATTAGGGAATGGATGATTAAACTGTGGCATGTGATTATGATGGAATATTATTGCTCTATGGGAAATAGAAATTTCCCATAGAAATAGAAAATTCCCCAAATTCTAGAAAAAGCTGAAAATTCCTCCACGAACTCAAACAAAATGAAATGTACTGTGTACAAAGTAATAGCAATGTTTTGGGATGATCAGCCATAAATGACTGCTATTCTGAGCAAGGACTTAGATTTAAAAATTCTATACATACCCAGAGAAAGAATTGTGTCTGAATACAGACTGAAACATTCTCTTTCTTACTCTTTATTTATTTATTTTTGCTGAGGCAATTGGGGTTAAGTGACTTGCCCAGGGTCACACAACTAGGAAGTGTTGTATCTGAGACCAAATTTGAGCTCAGGTCCTCCTGCTTTCAGGGCTGGCACTCTATCCACTCCACCATCTAGCTGCCCCTCACTTTTTTTTTTACTTTTTCTGGAGGGTTTTTTTTAGGAGGCAGATTTATGTTTTCTTTCACAACATAACTTTTAATGTTTTAGAACGTTTTATGTAACTTCACATGTGCTCTCTTAATGAGGGCTTGGGGCAAGGTTAAGGACAAGAATTTAGAACTCAAAGTTTTAAAAACAAATGTTAAAGTTGTTTTAAATGTAAATGGGAAAATTTTTTAAAATATTAAAAAGAATAAAAAAGTTGAATAACAGTATATATGTTACACATATATACATAGTATATATGTCATGGCATATATGGCACATATATATACATACAGGTAATGTATATTTAGCATTTACATATATCTATATGCTACATGTACACATGTATTCATGCACATTATATGTATGTGTATTGAATTTTTTCTGGTACTATGGTTGAGTGTGGTGTGTCTGCATTATGAAGAAGAAAATCAATGTGGCAGCATGGGCATTAGAACAGTAAATACCTTTCAAGCTAAAGTGTTGGGAGGTTTTTCTACTGATATTCTCATAGCACAGTAATGGATCTAGAGGCCACCCAGTCCAATCCCTTTGTTTTAGAGATGGAAACTGAGGCCCATTGATTTGCTCAAGTTCACAGTAAGCAACAGAAGTCAAATTTGAACCTGCATCCTTGGAGTCCAAAGCCAATGCTCCTCTCTGGACTAGTGTTTATTCTCACAGTCACTTGAAAGCAAGACAGGCTGTAGTCATATCATGTCTCCCACTCAGGGAAGTGCTGTTCTCCCAGAACTCATTGCTAAGATTGTAAGCACAGACATCATGAGTCAGGCCAGTGGTAGTTCCAGCTCATGCTCCAGCTTCTAACAGTTGGTACCAAAGCCCTTGAAGAGAACCCATAATTGCCTTCTCTGAAGTAGGCTTCAAAGAGTCTCCAGGCCAGAAGCCCAGCATGTTTTTCCTGATGTTTTGATCATGTCTCTTCCTCCACTCATTTGCTTTCAGGGAAACATATAAAACAGTTGTTCTTAGCCATGAATTTCAGAAAGAACTCCCAAGAGAGGAAAGTTGGAGCCAAGTTTCAGAGATCGGAACTCAACATTATAAATGGCTTAATCAGCTGTCTCTCTGAATATGACTGAGACCTGCTGGTGGGAGGGAGGCAGGCTGACTTAGAATCCCTGCCCTAGATACATTTAAGAAAATGGATTATGTGCATACCCTTTGACCCAGCAGTGTTTCTATTGGGCTTATATCCCAAAGAGATCTTAGAGGAGGGAAAGGGACCCACGTGTACAAGAATGTTTGTGGCAGCCCTTTTTGTAGTGGCTAGAAACTGGAAACTGAATGGATGCCCATCAATTGGAGAGTGGCTGAATAAATTATGGTATATGAATGTTATGGAATATTATTGTTCTGTAAGAAACGACCAGCAGGACGATTTCAGAGAGGCCTGGAGAGACTTGCATGAACTGATGCTGAGTGAAACGAGCAGAATCAGGAGATCATTATACACAGCAACAACAGTATTACATGATGATCAATTCTGATGGACATGGCTCTCTGCAACAAAGAATTGTCTCAAACCAGTTCCAATTGTTCACTGAAGAAAACCATATACACCCAGACAGGGATATGAAATATGGACCACAATGTAACATTTTCATGATCTCTATTGATGTTTGCTTTCATTGTGTTGCCTTTCTCTGGTTTTCTTTTTTTTCTTGTAGATAGGATTTTTCTTGCATAACTTGTCTAGTATTTCAACATTATTGACATGTAGTGCACTTCCTGCCATCTAGGGGAGGAGAGGGCACTGGGGGTAAAATTTGTAATGGAAAGCTTTGTAAAGATCAATGCTGGGGAACTACCCATACATGTTATACAAATAAAAAGCTTTAATAAAAAAAAAAAAGAAAATGGATTAATGAGTTGTGGAAGATTAACAGTTACTAGTTCAGCCAGGTATCTGCATCTACTACTATAGAGGGTCTGCAGCATGAAAGGGGTTGTAGTGGATTGGGAATGACAAGACCTGGGTTGGAACCCTGACTCTGTATGATCTTGAACAAATTACTAATCTCTCTGAGACTTAACTTTTTTCATCTGTGAAATGAGAACATTGGACCAGACTAATATCTTAGGTTCCTGAAAGCTTTAAATCTATGATCCTTCCAGTTGGGTCCTGCTTAGATGAGGTGCTTAGAAAATGGCTTGATCCAGAACTTACCACACACACTAAAAAAACAAACAAACAAAAAAAGAGTTTTAAACTAGAAATGGGGAGAACAGATGAGTGCTATTCATTAAATTTTGGAAATTGTTTCAAGCTGGTTGGACTTTCTAGTTTCACTTCCCTCCTCATGCATTACTGGGGAAAGAGGCCTCATGATGACCACTTAGTACTCAAGAAAAAGGCCCATGCCACGGATAATATTATTGGTATTTAATATAAGATACGGTAGACAGGCAGAGTCATTGCAAACAAACAAACAAACCAAAAAACAAAACAAAACAAAACAAAACAAAAAAACACACCAGAAGCAGATCTGGTTGTTGAGTCTATAGCTCAGGCACTTTAACAAAAACAAAAAACCAGAGTGTGGACAGCAGGACCCGGGAGGCCCTCAGCTGGTACCTCACCTGCTGGAGGCCTCAAGATTGAAATCAGTGAACTTGTTGCTTGGGGCCTTGGATAGATTCCAAGTGTCCCCGATTCCTCAGCTGTCACAAAGGGATTGGCCCCAGCACCCCAAAAGGCTAGTTGGTGGGAGGATGAAGAGGACCAGGTGATGGCAGGCCCCCACATGCAACAGTCCTGGAGGGTAGCCCATCAGGACTTGCAGCCTGCTGCCTCCCCATCCCCATGAACAGGGAAGGGAGCGACAAACTGGCAAAATAAAAACCGAGAGGTCTTTTTAAAAAAGCAGAATTTGGCATAAGCTAATGCCTTGGCTTGTGTTGCCAATGGCCAGGCACAGGTACAGAGGTCCCAGGGGAGAGGATATGGAGAGGGACAACAGTGCAGGGGGTGGGGAGGGATGGGGCAGGGAGCAGCCAGCTCAAGTACCTGCCTCAAGAGCCCAAAAGGAGGGCAGGCCGTGCAGAGGGACAGGTGTGGGAAGAAAAGTGTGGTCCTTCTCTTTGGTCAGGCAATGGCCCTCAGCCTGGGCCTAATGGGGGAAGATGGGGAAGGGTCTGGGGGGGCTCAGCCTCAGCCCCCAGCTTTAGGCTCTTCACATTGAGGTGGCAATGCAGTGAGTCAGGCAGGGATCAAGGGGAAAGTCTCGGGTTTCATAGCTCCTGGCTCCTAAGAGCTGTTCCTATCCTTGTCCTCCATGAGGTCATACCTGTAAGAGCAAGGAAAGGGATGATTTTCTATGTTCCCAATGAAATCAGTAGTAACTATGCACATTTGTAGCACTTTGGGTTTAGTTTTTCTCATAACAATTGCTCAATCATTTAATAAAAATCAAATCAAGCATTTATTAAACTATTGTTTGCTAGATGTCAAGAGATCTCAAGTCCCTTCTATTCTCTGGAAGGAGTATAAATCCCTCCTCTGAACAGTGTTACAGGGACAGGTTAAATGGTGGATATTTTTATCTATTGTGCAGTTAAGTGACTTGGCTCAGGGTCACACAAATAAATAAGTGCCTGGGTTTGAACACAGGTCCTCTTGACTCCAATGCCAGTGCTCTATTCACTATGCTACCTACTTGCCTCTATCAGTTTTTCTTAATTTGTAATTACACCATTCAAGAACTCAAGAAGCAGACAGTACAAATTGCGTGTGAGAATCTTAGAACACTAATGTTAAGAGTTTTTATACATTAAGAGAAGAGCTCAGAGAGGGTGATTTTCTTGGGGGTCACAGAACTAGCAAAACTGTGACAGTCAGAGGCTTGAATCCAGATCTTCTGACTTCGGCACTTTTCCCAAAGCACAGTCCCTATAGTTGGGAGGTAGCACCTGAGGGGGACGTTGTCCTTATGGAATTTTTTTCTAGCTGAACTATAGATTCAACCAAGATTTCTCACCTTCTAAAACTCCTACCCAAGAAGTCACCTTTTTTCTCTCGAGCTCTTTCTCATCTCTGGGAATAAAATTAGCTTCCAGCTAGAACCATGTGGAATCATCCACAGCCAGACTCACCACTGAGCCGAACCCTGGGACAGATCCATCTCTGACAGGTTGAGCTGCACCTGTTGGGGAGAGGATGCTTTATTACTCTACCCTCATTGGGGACCTGGAAGGCATTCCCTATATGCCCCTCCCTCTGCCTTGTCCAAACCAGCCCTCTTACCTTCCCTAACAGTTCACGATCCCGTGACATAAAGGAAATATTGGACTTCACAGAGACATCGAGCTTTCGCCGGAGTGCTTCATCGAGGGGCAATTCCCACTCAAACCTGAGGTGTATGTGGGGGAGACGAAAGTAGAGGAAGGAATAAGTTAAGGAAGCAAGACCCCTTCATCATCCCTCACTTGCTAGCAGCCCGGGCCAATGGTGAGAAGGCAATCTAACCTCTCACTAAATTCAGGATTCAGAGTTCTCTTCTTTTGGGAGGTCTTTCTCTTGGAGCCCCGGTTTTTGTCTGGTAGCAACAGCAGGGACACATAAGGGTCAGGGGGATCCCGGCTACTTTGTCGCAAGCCCCTACAAGAGAGAAGGTAAAAGTAAGAGGCTTGGGGGGGGGGAGAAGAGAAATCCCAGAGCACAAAAGTGGAGGGTGGAAGGAGGTAGGGGCTCACCGACAGCTGTGGACAATGCTAACCAGCTTGCGTTCCTCACTGTAATACCAAACTGTCAACTTCACTTGGCCTAGAGGCCCAGCAGGGATTTCAGACGCACTGTTTTGAGATGGAGAGATGGAGAGATGGAGAGAGAGAGAGAGAGAGAGAGAGAGAGAGAGAGAGAGAGAGAGAGAGAGAGAGAGAGA
>JAJPUD010013107.1:0-26111 GCA_023553655.1 Myrmecobius fasciatus | reverse complement strand
AGAGAGAGAGAGAGAGAGAGAGAGAGAGAGAGAGAGAGAGAGAGAGATCCATGGGAAGTTATATATGCCTTTCCACATTTCCCCCCATCTCTCCCCATCTGGATTGTTTCAATCCGTACCTCTCACTGTGGGGCAGACGCTGTCGGAGTTCAGGGGCTGAGGAGGTGACAAGGGGCAGCATCCCCCATGGCTCTGCCTCCTCACTCAGGGGAGAAGGACTATGGCTGTGAGCTTCCACCCCTGAATGCTGGGACACGAGAATCTGGGGTGGGGAGCAGAGAGTTGTTAACTAGGCTGGACAGCTAAGCTGCTCAAGCAGGCACTAACATCCCTCCCAGCAGGGCTATCCTCTTTTCTTCTTCCTGGCCCCCCTTCTCCTTACTCCCACCCACCCTCTTAAAAACAAACACTCGGGTACTTACCCCCAGCTGCGCTCTGAGTAGCACCTGTCCCTGCCCATTGCTGAGTGGAAACCATCGATCCAGGCACAACTGGTCAGCGACAAGGAGGTCGGAGAGTTGCAAGGAAACTGAGCCCAAACCACCAGTCCCTTCTCCCCGTACCTAGAAAGCCAAGGAGCAAAGGTCATGAGGCTGGACACTTGACCCAGGAGGTGTGATGGGTGAGCCACCTCGGGCATTCTGGATTGGAAGAAGGTGGAGATGGAGATGGTGAGGGGCTTCTTGCCCCCAACCCCAGGGAGAAGAGAGAGGGAGTCAGAGAACTAAAAAGAGGCACAGTACCTGAAGCTCCAAGCTCTCAATTTTCGGCTTTCTTATGAGGAAGGAGAAACTCTCATCCCATATCGGGGCTGAGGTTTGAGGACAAGTCTGGAGGAGACAACGGGATCTTCATTTGTGGGGAGAAAGACTCATATTCATTACCCTTACCATTTTTATCCCTCACCTTGCTCCTTACCTTGGTCTTATAAGAGGCATCCCCCACAGTGAGGCTGGCATATGGGCTTGGGGGCTTGGTGCCCTTACGGAGCTGCCAGGGAAAACATGACATTAGGCAGAAGGGCAGACCTGCCCCACCTCAGAGGGAGGCCATCACAGGCCCAGCCCCCCACAACATCTTGTGGCTTCAGAGCCAAGGAGGGCTGAAGGTGGGGTCAGGGAGGGAGGGAGGGAAGGAGGAAGGGGCATCTCTCACCGGCAGGTCTTCTGCCCGCTCCAGGTACACGGAAAGAAGGGCAGCAGCCAGCTCTGCACTCTTCTGGGTTTGGATAAGACTATTGACCTGTAGCACCTGGGAAGAGAAAGTGGTTGAGAAAGCCCTGAGGAACAGAACCCAGGCAGTCTTCCTTGGGTCAGACCTTCACCCTGCCCATCTCAGGTCTACTACCTGGGGTCTTTGTTTACCTCTTCCAGCTCCGT
Source organism: Myrmecobius fasciatus (assembly GCA_023553655.1). NCBI lineage: Eukaryota > Metazoa > Chordata > Mammalia > Dasyuromorphia > Myrmecobiidae > Myrmecobius > Myrmecobius fasciatus. The sequence continues at coordinate 24,732 of JAJPUD010013107.1, read as the reverse complement.
GGCAGTGGGCCGGGGTGTCAGACGCTCCAGGCGCAGGTGCAGGCGGCCTGATGGAACATCCTCCAGGGGTAGCCACTGGGAAATGAGGCAGGGGTTTGGGCTTTGGGAGAGCTCTACTTTTTTTTTTTTTTTTTTAGGTTAAACATGTTTCTTTTTAAAAAAATTTTTAGTAATAGCTTTTTATTGTCAAAATACATGCAAAGATAGTTTTCAACGTTCACCCTTGCTAAAGCTTGTTCCAAATTTTTCTTCCTCTGTGCCACCTGCCATCTCCCTTCCCTCAGCTCTACTTTACACCGAGAGATCAGAAATATTCACTTGATCTTTCCACTCCCACTAATTCTCCTCCTACAGTTCTTCAGCCCTTTGTAGCTGTAAACCCTTGAAAAGGCCATCTCCACATTTACAATAGGTGCCTCCCTTATCTCTCCTCTCATTCTTTTCAGCTTTTGACTTTGTTATTCTCCTGAAATTGTTATTTTCAAAGTTACTAATGATCTCCTAATTGTCAAATCAAATGGCCTTTTCTCTTCCTCGATATTCTTTCCAGGTTTTTGAGACATCACTTTCTCCTTGTTCTCCTCCTTTCTGAATATTCCTTCTACATCTCCTTTGCCAGATCCTCATCCAGGTGTCCCACAGGATTTGGTTCTGGTCCTCACTTGGTGTTATCTCACCAGCTCCCATGCATTCAATTAGCACCTTCATGATGATTCTCAAAACTACCATCCGGTCTATCAAGCACTGTTTTCCAGTGCTAAGGCCAAGCAATCAGGTTGTGCCCTGAGCTTGACATAGTAACAATCCTTTGTATTTAACCCTCTGAATGATCTCATCCTTTGGCAAAATCATATAATTTTTTTTTTATTGTTTGATCCCTAGTTTCCAGAAACCTGGGAGTCAGAAGCAAGCGAACATGCTGAACTTGAAAGTGGTCAGTACTGTCTCCTGACCCCTATACTTACAACTGCTAAATGAACTGAATCAGGGACTGCACTCTTGTTCCTGCTATGCTGTGTTCTGTACCGCACTTATGACTGTTCAAATCACAAGGATCAATGAACCTGAAGACTTGAAACAATCACAAAGTTCAATGATTCTAATAACTTAAGGATTGTTCCCACAGGAGCCAAGAGTCCCTGTATTGTCTCAAGAAATGTCAACTGTGGAAACTGTTTTACTTAAGATTTAAGAATGATTGTGTTGTAGTTTTGCCTTATTGTGGTTTTCAGGCTTATAAGATCTACCTCACCCCTGCCCCAGCATCTTAAGTCTTCCTTCTCAGGAAGTTGGACTTCTGTTTGCAAGTATTTTCCTCACTTTGAAATTAAATTTGTTTGATTCCTAACTCTCCTGTCTCTAGCCTAGATTGTTTGGCTCTGGCCACTTACAAGTTAGAGACCAGTTCTGGTCCAATTGACATGTGCCAATCTCTCTAGTCACCTCCAGTCTCATTCTCCAACTGCCTTTCAGACATTTTGAACTGGACATCCAATAGACATCTTAAACTCAGTATGTCCAAAATGGAACGTAACATCCTTCTCCCTAAACTTCTTCTACATTACTGTCTTGGCAATAACAACCTTCCATTCCTCAGGTTCACAACTTAGGAGTCAGCCTGGATTCCTCACTATCTCTCACATTCCCATATCCCAGCCCCCAAATCTTACCTGTTGATTTCACCTTTGGAGCATCTCTCAAATGTATCCCCTCATTTCTTCTGACACTGCCACCATTCTAATGTACCCTAATTACCTCCCTCTATTACAATGGTCGACTGGTGTGTAGACTTGCATCAGCTCTCTCCCTATTCTAATCTTCTCCATTCAACCACCAAAGTGATTTTACTAAAGTTCAGGTCTGATTAGATCACTCCCCTATACTCAATAAACTCCAATGACACCAATTGGCCCCAAGATCAAATACAAAACTTTCTAGTATTCAAAACTCCATAATCTGTCCCCTTTCTACCTTTCCAATCTTCTTCTTTTAGTGGAGAAAGGAATGTGCTGGGGATTGGGGTTATGTGGCTTACCCTGGGACACACAGCTTGGTTAATTTGAAACTCAGTTCCTCCTGACTTCAGGGCCTGTGTTCTATCCACTACACCATCTATCTACCTACCTTTCCAGTCTTCTTACACATGTACTTGTCATTCCATGATACTAGCCTCCTGGCTGTTCCAAGAACAAGACTTCTTTTAGCATTATCTCTGGCTGTCCCCCATGCCTAAAACACTCTTTTCTCCACATTCCACCTACTAATTTCTCTGGTCTTCTTTAAGTCCCAAGTAAAACCCCACCTTCTACAGGAAGTCTTTTCTAAGCCCTCTTAATCACAGTGCCTCCCCTCGGCTAGTTATTTCCTATTAACCCTTTGCACATTTTTGTTGGCATGTTTTCTCCTCCATTGCATTGTGAGTTCTTGGAGGATAGGGACTGTCTTTTGCCTCTTTTTGTAACACTAGTGCTTAGCATGTAGAAGGAGTTTAATAAATGTCTACTGATTGTTGAGCTCACCTCATCAATGAAGCCACTGCCAAGGACCATGGTGAGACTGACTTTACATCTAAAGAGAAACAGGAGGAAGAGAAAGGTAGAACAGAACTCCAGGTCTTTTCTAACTTTTGAGCCAGGATAGTTTGACCTCTCCCCAACCAGTCCCAGCTCTCCAGCCACCTCCTCTCACCGGCCCAGAAAGTCATCCTTGTCCAGATCCTTGTCAAAGACATCCACTTCCAACTCTTGCCCTGGAATCGCTGTGACAATCACCTATTGGGAAAGAATGGCAAGGGGCTCCATTGATAGCCCTTCACAAAGAACTGAACAAAAATACTCTCACTCCTTGATTCTGAATATTTCTCTGGTGTTAGGGGCTCAGGGGATAAGAATCAATCAGGGCAGGCCTAGGATTTGAGCTGCTGGAATCCTGACCTCGAAGACCTCATTCCAGCGTGGGTTAAGTTCTTCACGTACTACTCGGCTCCGGAAACTCTTCCCAGCCAGACGAAGCTTGACATAGGGATCTGACTTGCCTTTCACCAGCCCTCCCAGGAATCGGTCTTTGGCAATCAGATCCTGGGCTTCCAACACATGAATTCGAAGCACATTCTGCAGGGACAAAGAAAGACACTCCATAAATAGTTCTGGAAAGATTCTGGGTCATTTAGGATGGGCAGATGAACTCAAGAACAAATGTCTTACTGGGAATGGTTTTAGTTTGTCTCCATTACATATGATGCTTGCTGATGGTTTTAAGTAGATGCTACTGATCATTTTAAGGAAAAGCCCATTTATTCCTATACTCTCTAGTGTTTTTAATAGGAAAGGGTGTTGGATTTTATCAAATGCTTTTTCTGCATCTATTGAGATAATCATATGGTTTTTGTTAATTTGGTTATTAATATGATTGATTATGCTGATAGTTTTCCTGATATTGAACCAGCCCTGAATTCCTGGTATAAATCCTACTTGGTCATAGTGTATTATCCTGGGGATAACTTTCTGTAATCTCATTGCTAATATCTTATTTAAAATTTTTACATCAATATTCATTAGGAAAATGGGTCTATAGTTTTCTTTCTCTGTTTTTACCCTACCCGGTTTAGCTATCAGCACCATTTTGGTCTCATAGAAGGAATTTGGTAGTATACCTTCTGTCCCTATTTTCTCAAATAGTTTGTATAGTATTGGAATTAATTGTTCTTTGAATGTTTGGTAGATTTCACATGGAAATCCATCTGGCCCTGGAGATTTTTTCTTAGGGAGTTGATTAATAGCTTGTTCTATTTCTTTTTCTAAAATGGGGCTATTTAAATAATTTATTTCCTCTTCTGTTAATCTGAGCAATCTATATTTTTGTAGATATTCCTCCATTTCATTTAGATTATCAAATTTACTGGCATAAAGTTGGGCAAAGTAACTCCTACTTATTACTCTAATTTCCTCTTCATTGGAGGAAAATTCTCCCTTATCATTTTTGAGACTAACAATTTGATTTTCCTCTTTCCTTTTTCTAATCAAATTAACTAAAGGGTTATCTATTTTGCTGTTTTTTCCATAAAACCAACTTTTAGTTTTATTTATTAATTCAACAGTTTTCTTATTTTCAATTTTATTAATCTCCCCTTTTATTTTCAGAATTTCCAATTTGGTATTTAATTGAGGGTTTTTAATTTGTTCTTTTTCTAGTTTTTTAAAATAGTAATAAGCCCAATTCATTGATCTTCTCTTTCTCTATTTCATGCAAGTAAGCATCTAGAGATATAAAATTACCCCTTACAACTGCTTTGGCAGTATCCCACAAATTTTGGTATGTTGTCTCATTATTGTCATTCTCTTGGATGAAATTATTGATTATGTCTATGATTTGCTCTTTTACCCATTCATTCTTTAGGATTAGATTATTTATTTTCCAATTAACTTTTGGTCTATTTTCTCCTGGTCTTATATTGCATGTGATTTTTATTGCATCATGATCTGAAAAAGATGCATTTACTATTTCTGCCTTTCTGCATTTGATTTGGAGGTTTTTATGTCCTAACACACGGTCAATTTTTGTATACGTTCCATGAACCGCAGAGGAAAAAAGTAAACTCCCTACTGTCTCCATTCAATTTTCTCCAAAGATCTACCATACTTAACTTTTCTAACAATTTGTTTACCTCCCTAACTTCTTTATTATTTATTTTGTGGTTTGATTTATCTAATTCAGAGAGAGCAAGATTGAGATCCTCCACTAATATAGTTTTGTTGTCTATTTCTTCTTTCATCTCTCTTAATTTCTCCTCTAGGAATTAAATGCTATACCACTTGGTGCATATATGTTCAGTATTGATATTGCCTTCATTATCTATGGTACCCTTTAGTAAAATATAGTTTCCTTCCTTATCTCTTTTGATTAGATCTATCTTTGCTTTTACTTCATGTGAGATAAGGATTGCTACCCCTGCTCTTTTTTTTGTTCACCTGAAGCATAATAAATTCTGCTCCAGCCTTTTACCTTCACTCTGTATGTGTCTCTATGCTATAGATGTGTTTCTTGTAGACAACATATTGTTGGATTCTGGTTTTTAATCCAGTCTGCTATCCGCTTTCGCTTTATGGGAGAGTTCATCCCATTCACATTCACAGTTAAAATAACTAATTCTGTATTTCCTGCCACTCATGAACAAATGTCAAGGCAGCTATACAAATGACATTCTAAGATAACAGAATTAAGAAATCCCACTTTAAGACTTAATAGCTGGGACAGGTAAGTGGCACAGTGGGTAGAGTCCTAGCCCTGGTATCAGGACAGAGTTTCAATCCCAATTCAGACAATCGCTATGTGACCTTGGGCAAGGCATGTAACCCTAACAGTCTCCCTCACACCATGCTATATAAGTTTTAAGTCACTTAACCCAAATTCTCATCTATAAAATGCAAGGATTGAATGCCATGAATTCTAAGTCTCTTCTGACTCAAAATCTATGATCCATACATGAGCCAGAACCCCCACCTTGTCCCTAATTGGGATTTCCACTTACTTCTGTCCCAAAGTGACTGTCTGGAGTACAATGACTTGGTCGGGGTGGGATGTCAACACTGCTGCCCATCTGGATGCTTTCACTGGCCGTATCCAAAAGACCAGGAGAGCTCGGCATAGTGGGGAAATGCAGGTCTGAAGTGTCCAAGTACAGAATCTGCAGAGAGTGATAGTGTTATATTTGCTCAGTCAGCAGAATGGGACAGGTTGCTCTTGCTAGGAATGCCCCTTCCACAGCTCCCATCCATCAGAAAAACCTTTATTAAGTGGCAAATCATCCCCCTCCCCCCCAATCTTCCCACAGGAGAAATTTCTATACCCTCAGAACCAGTTTCATGTAGAGTCGGGAGGTGGGGCCAGAACTAGCAAGTTGGAACCACTGATCCAAGGTGAGGTCAGGAGCATTAAGCAGACGGGCCAGGGGTAGGGTCAGTGCTCCTAGGGTCAAGGCCCTGGAGTCATCCTTCACCTGTGGGGATAAACACCAATTCAGGACCCAGTGGAAGAAGGAAAAATGAAGGAGATGAAGTGAGCAGATCATGCTCTGATCCCACTCGATTTAGTCAACTTTATTTCTCACTATTCTCTAAGTGGTCTGGTTTGCTAGACTTCCAAGTGCAGCCCCAACCAGATCAAACCATAACATAATAATATATTATAATGTAATAAATATTAATAATAAGATATAATTGGGAAATGTTTGACAAATAAAAATACAATACAACATAGATAATGCTAATTTGTAGTTTTCTGAGAACCCTGAGGTTGATAACACTACCTTGCTCACATTGCCTTCTACCAGGGAATCTCCTTTTTTCTCTCTCCCTATCTAAATACTATTATTACTTCAAAACCCGGCTCAAGCCTCCTCTCTTTCAGGAAGCCTCACCAGATCATATATCATTCTCTCCCTTGTTGCTCTGACTTCCTGTAGCCTTTAAAAGTCTATACAGTTTAGCACTTCCTTGTTCTTAAATTATTTTGCCCTCCTAAAGCCAAGCTTCCTGAGGTTAAGGCACCTGGTCTTCAGTTTTTCTTGTTCCCCAGGGCATCTAATTTGTTGCTGAGAAGTGTAATTGACACTCAAATACCGATTTATCTAAGGGAGTTTCTTCACAATCCTCAAAAACCAAACCAAACTAAACCAAACAAACAAACAAAAAAAACCCAAAGGAAAACAAATAAGAAGAAAAATGCTGACAAGAAAACTGCTTAGAAATTCACACAAGAAAATTTAAATAAACCAAAAACCAATGAGCAAGCCCAAGAAAAGCCCTGTTATGAATAAAAAGTCATATGGAGACTAAGGGAGTAAGTGTGAGTAGTACACTTGCTATTTTTCAGCAGAGTTATTTGTGGACATAGCTTGTCTTTCTAATTGTCGGGCTCCTGAGGGCTTGGGTCTCCATTTTTCTTTGCACTTTCCACAGAACTTAGAATGAACTCATGGTAACTCTCTTTCCATGAGGGTGGGCTGCAATCTCACCTGCACATCCAGCTCCTGGCTTTTTGGGTCCTGTAGGAAGAACCGGAATGCTTCTTCCCACACCGGGGAGTTGGTGTTATAGGCAGCCTGTGAGAGGGGGATAAGAAGATTTTACATTAACCTTCACCCAAAGGTCCTCATACCTGTCATCAGGAAGCAGTTTCCATGAGGATTTGAAATGACAAAGCACAAGCGTGGCCCCAAAGAGGAGTTTAGAGAAGATGCTGCTACCCTCACCCACTCCAACCCCCTTGCAGAAATTGGGGGGGAGGGAGGCAAACCACAGGGGTGGAAATTGCATATAATGTCAGATTTTTATCAATGGGTCAGTTTTGCTCAATAGTATTTCTCTTCCTCTTTTAAAAAATAATTCTTAAAAGAGAGTGGCCTTATTGCAGCAAAGGTTACTGGTTATAAAAATGATTAAACAGTTTGATCTATTTTCCCTTCTTAAAAAAATCAATAAACTTTTTAAAAATAAATATGTTCCAGATGGAACTTTTTCCTGATCATAAGATACCTCCTCCTCACAGTGACATCTCTTGATCCTCACCTTGCTTTCTCGAGTCACATCTTGAACAGAGAGCTGCACCATTGGGTTGGGTTCCTTGTTTCCTTTCTTCAGCTGGGGAGGAAGAAAAGTAAATACTGCAGTGCTGCCTTTACTTTATTATTCAGGAGGAAAGAGTGAGGGCTGGGAGTGGTATACAGAAAATTCCTGTCATATATGTCTTAGCTCTTCTTCTGCAGGCTCCTAGGCTGAAAGAACAGCTTCTAGAACAAGCAGGTTAAACTAGGTAGGGACAGGACAATAAACTCTAAATAATCTACACTCCTTCCCTTGGCCTACCTATTGGGAACAGAAAAGGTCAGAGTGCTAGAATCTTTACCCCATCTCTCCCCTGTCACACACACAACTTCCCTTACAACCCCATATCTCCTGCCTATTCCAACATATCCCCAAACTCACAGGTAGATCTTGGGCTCTGTCCAAGTAGACAACCAAGATGGCAGCTGAGGGGGGTTCTGGTCGGGAAGAAATACCTCTATTCCACTGCAGTACCTGGGAAGAGATATTGAGAATAATTGATTTCAACTTTCTTGGTTACTGGTTCCTTCCTTTGCAGGTACCTATCCCCTACCTCCATCCATTACCTGTTCCAGCTTGTCGGCATCTGGTAACAATGACAGCCACTCTAGCCGAAGGTGGACTTGGCCCTGGCCTCCTTGTAAGGGGAACCACTAGGGAGTCAGAGGAGATAAGACATGGGAGGTGTGAAGGTGGGATGCAGTCAGATTCCCAAACATTCACCTCCTTCAAATTAACCAACCATTTGTCTATATTCTGATACTCATTGGATAAGATTCACAACCCCAACCCTTCCCACCAGGCCCTCCTCACTCACATTATCCAACACTTGAGCCTCTAGCACCTTCCCCAAATCCAGCTTCAATCTGAAGGAGAGAGGGGGAAACTGCCATTATTTGGGAGTTAACAAACCCCAGCCCTCCGAGTCCCTTTCTTTTGTCCCCAGGGAGATCTGATAGGTGGAGCATGGGAACAAGGCAGAAAGAGGAGCAACGAATGCCATTGAGTCAAAGACGTCTATTTCAAGAGTCCACCTGGAATTCCACCATGGTCTCACCTGCCTAGAAAGTCATCTTTGTCAGGATCTTTGTCAAATACTTCCACTTCTACCTCTTGTCCTGGGACCTCATGTACCATTACCTAAGGAGGGAAGAGGGAAACTTGGTTTTCAGTGGCTATTTTGAGTGGCTAGGGATCTTCTCAAACTATATTCTAACTGAACTGTGAAGTATCCTTTGTTGCTGAGTTTCTCTCCTGGGTCCACCACACCATCTTCCCAGGTTTTCCTCATCCCTCTAACCCAGGATCTACTTCCCCAAGCTACTTCCTACCTCGTAGGTCTCTCCCCACTGAGGATTTAGGTCTTCATTAATGACACGACTGCAGAACACCTGGGTCCCCACACGAACTATGGCATATGGGTCTGATTTGCCTTTAATCAAACCTGGCACATAGGTGTCCTTGGAGCTCAGTGCCCGGGCAGCAAGCAAGTGAATCCTCACAATTCCCTGAAGGGAAAGGAAGGGTTTAAGATGAAGTATCTCAGGGCTCACAGTTGAGCCTGGGACAGGGAATTTAGGTGGGGAGGGGAAGGAACATACCCGAGGCAGTGGAGATCGAAGTTGGGCAACATCCTGCAAGTCTGGCACAAGAGGCACCAATAGACGGTTGGGCAGTACAAGGAAAGCAGCAATGGAATCCATAATCACTGTGTCAGACAGAGAGCTGAGAAAGAGACAGGAAAAAAGATGGGCACATCACCTATCTTGATCTCTTTTGGATTCCCTGGTACCCCTTCCTTCTCAAAGAGCAGCCCCTCACTTGGGGAGGAAAGGAAGCTTTTGGCCCATCCCTGTCCTCCTCAACAACCCTAAATGCACCCCTGCTTCTCCTCCATTTTCTCTCTGATCTCTCTTTCCCTGACAAGATTCTTGATTCCCTCCTCTAATTACACATTTTTCCCAAGGTTCTGTTCCAAACCTTTTCTTTTCTCTCCCTTGAAGCAATCCAACCACTCTATTCTCATGATCTCAATTTTTGCCTTTATGGGAGAGAGATTCTTAACCTCAGGTCAGTATATTTACTTTTCTTTTTAACGTTGATAATTGCATTCCAATATAACTGATTTCCCTTGAAATTCAATATATCTTATTTTATGCATAAAAGTAATTATTCTGAAAAGGGGTGCCTAGGTTTCACCTGATTGTGTCCAAAAATGGTTAAGAATCCCTGGTCTATGCCAATGACCCTAATTCCATCTCTGCTTCTAAAAAATTTCTCAATCTTTAATCAATGAAAAGTAATGGAGATAAGCATTTTCCCTAACAATTAAAAAAAATCTCACCTCACTTCCCTTTCCTTCATCCCTCTCCCCCCAGTATTGTATATACAGGAGATGACAATATGTAATTTCACATGTAAATTAATTCCTAGGAAAGGCACTAGAAGATGGAGAGGGGGTAGGAAGTGAGTAGAGATCTAGAAGGATCTCATGTAGAAAGTGGTTTGGGATAAATTTTGAAGGATTTCAAGAGGCAGAGAATGCATTCTGAATTTTAGACATGATAGATATTTTCACTACAAACTCAATGTGTCTAAAATTAAGTTAAATGTTCTCACCCAACGTCTCCCTCCCCCCAATGATCTACTTTCTTCTCCATTTCTGTCCACATATGAAAATCATTCTTCATCTTCTCAGATTCCCAACATATACATTTCAGCCAAATTAAGGCTATGGAGTGGGGCAGGGATCAGACCTATGATTTCACTGGTATAGGTAATGCAGGTCAAAGGTTTCTCTGCAATTTATATAAAGATTGCAAGGGATAAATTGGGCAAGACATACCACTTGGTGGTGTGAATCAGAAGGATTTGAATTCAGGTCTTCTTGGCTTTAAGGTTTCCCAAACAGCAACAAAATTCACTCTAAATAGAATGGCCAATGATCCCAACCTAGAATCATCCTGGTCCTTCCCTCTTCCTCAACCCGTCTTCCAGGGGCCTGCCCTGAGCCTTGATAGAGGATAACCCAATCTTGAATCCATCCTCCTGTCACTCATGGCACTAATGCCATTCAAGTAGTTTTCTCATCTCTTCTGATTTGTTGCAATAAACTCCTGATTGGTCTTCTTGAATCCCCTCCAATGCATCTTTCATACAGCTGCCAAATGGATGCTTCCAGCAGAGGTGGGACAATGTCATCCCACCTCAATCAATAAACTCCAATGGCCCCCTATTGTCTTTCCAGTAAAATACAAAGTGCTCCATCTGCCACATAATAATCACAAGCTGATGTCAATCTAGCTTCCCAGGCTGATTACATAGAACATTCTCTTATATCCAATAGGTATTCCCAGCCAAACTGACTTCCTTGCTGTGTCCCATATATGACAATCTAATGTTCTCACTTCTATCCTTTGGAATCCTTTCTTCTCTTCCGGGTTCCACTCAAATGTCACTTCCTTTAAGACATCTTTTCCAATCTTTACAGTTGTTAGTGTATCCCTGCTTTCTCCCCATTAAAACCAAACTTTTTTTTTTTTTTTTAATATCCAGTGCTTAACAGTGATGGGCATAGAGCAGTTAGTTGAATGGATGAATGTTCCCACACCTTGTTAAAGTAGATGCTCCAGTCTTATTGATACACTGGTCAGTTAAAAAAAAAAAAAAAAAAAAAAAGCTCACTCTCTCTGCATAATCATCTGAAACCATTGTGTATTTTTTCCTTTTTTGGATTGAGCCTGTAATTTTATGAAGGGAGCTTTTGGCAAGGAATTTCCTTCAGCAAAGACAATCAGCCTTTTCTCAGCAATTTATAGTCTTAGGGAATTGCCTGGGGCACAGAGCCAGGATATAGGGAAAGTGGGGTTTGAATCTGAGTCTGACTCCTAGGCCAGTTAGAATGTGCCATATTTCATGATTCCCATCAACCACTTCTTCAGTTGTTTCCATGAATTTTTCCCCAATTTGGTTTTATTTACTCTAAAACTGAAACAAAAAATAAAATTAACCAAACATCCCAAATCTAATCCAAGAAGTGTCAATTAAGCCCTTATTGTGTTCAGAATGCTACTCTAGATACTACATTAGATGGAAAGACATAATGAAAAATAGTGCCTGCCTGCAGGAAGTTGGCATTCTATTTGGAGCAACAAATGTAAAGCATCCTCTGCGCGATATAACCTATAGAACCTAAGGGGAACAGAGAACAGGGAAAGGTTTCCCATAGGAAGTGGCTCACGAGATTCTAAGAGGTAGAGGGAGAGAATGCCCGGCATGGGAGGACCTTCCTGTGTAAAGTCACTGAGGTGAAAGCTAGATTCCAAAACAACAAGTAGACCAATTTGGCTGGAATGCAGAATTTGTGAGGGGAAACAGCATGAGGTAAAGACTGGAAGGTCAACAGAAGCTCAGCTGCAGAGATCTTCAGTGTCAGGCCAAGAAGTCTGCATTTTATCTATACTAAGGGCAACATTTTTGTCCCTGAGATAGTCACGCCTTGCCTTAGAAAGATGATTTTGGCAACTGTACAAAGATGCATTAAAATTAATGAAAGTAAAACCAGAAAAAAGAAAAAGTGGAACCAGGTATATCACCAAGAATGCTATTTACTACCAGAAAGAGTTGGGGTAAGAGGGAATGAAGGCCTGGCCTAGGGTCAGTGGCCACCAGAAAGGAGAGAAAGAGACTGCCTGTTATGGAGGTAGAATGGACAAGACTTGGTCACTGATTGGAACCAGGACACTACTTGCTAAGGATTTTTCTCATATGGATGAGAATCAAAGATAGTTCATTTCAATGCTGTTCTGTATATTTATTTATATCTATCTGGATATAAACGTGTAGAGGGCCAGTATTGATTGGGTCCATGAATGGGAGAAAACCACTCTAGGTATGGCTTGGGACCTGCTCTCTGTGAGGCATTGGCTCACTATCTCTTTAACAATGTATAAAAAACATACTCTTAAATTTAGGATAATCTTGATGGAGAATGCATGTGACAAGAACAAGGCATCACAATTATGCTATTTATGACTCTTGGTAGATACATTAGTATGATAACTTCTGCTATTTATGACTGTTTTGATAAACACTGTGGTATTGATAAACATCACAACTATTCACAATTCTGTGGGTATTGATAAGCATCACAACCAGGCTAGTTACAATTCTGTTCTGATAAGTACCTTGGGATTGATAGTTAAGGTGGACATTGAAATGTCAAAGTATAGTTTATGTATTAACCCTGGAATGTATATGGCATCACCTGGAGGTAGTTGGTGTTAATGTAACATGAGCTCAAAGAGTATATTATCCCCTCAGATTAATAAATGGAGATTGTAAAGCATGTCTTCTGCCTGGCCTTGGATATTCATCGACACTCTCAGCTGGACTCCAACTGTGAGAGGCTGTGAGAAAGTAGAGGGTTGGAGCTGTGGAAGTCCTAGTTAACTATATTGGGTAGTATGGTTAGGCAAACATGGTTAAGAAGTCTCTGACCTTCTCTTTTTTGCTCCAGCTACATGGCATCCTAAGAGTGATCCTTGAACCACTTATGGGAGACCTTCCTATTGTTGGAGCTGGACTCCAACATAAATGCATATATAACCTACATATATATCTATATGTATGTATCTATTGTGAGTAACTATACATATACACATACATACACACACGAACACACAATGCTTATATGCATAGATCCAGTGAGGTTCTTAATCTTTTTGTGTCACAGACCTCTTTGGTAGTCTAGGAATGTCTTCTGGGTCCCTTCTTAGAATCATGTTTTCAAATGCATAAAATGAAATCCACAGAATTACAAAGGAAAACAATTACATTAAGATAGTTTTCAAAATATTAATGGAAAATAAGTTCATAAGAATTTCTGTTGTAGATGAAAATTAATAAAAATTCATCAGTGGGAAAAAATTTTTTAAAAGACAAACAAAAGGATATTGTAATCATCACAGTTCTTTTATGATGCCATAATGATTGGGGGGTGACTGGGCATGGAGTCAGGAAACCTGGGTACAAGCTTGGGGTATGTCTATGGGCAAATCACTTCATCTTTATATAAATAGAGGGGGAATAAGGCCACTTTAGCTACCTCACAGGATTTCTATGATTAAAGAAAAGGGAACAAATTATTTTAATCCTCATATTCCATCAGGGTGACTTCTATTCTTCCCTTCTTACATCCACCTCTCCCTTGGCACTCTAAGTCCTTATCAATCCCGACTTAGACTACTATTGCAATGTTTTATTAATGCCTTTTTTGGCATCACAATTATGTCTCAATACAAGATCCTCTCACATATACAATTCTAAGAAGAGATCAACAAAATATCTTCTGACAACATGTACAACATCCACCCCCATAGTCCCTAACATTTGTGGGACCAGGGAAGTCTTGCAGCTAGACTCTTGTAATAAGTTAAAGGGTTTACTTTATCCAACCTGTCCAGATTAGTCTTCCTGAAATTCTTACATCACATCTCACTCCTTTGTTTAGATTTCTACATGGCAGCCCTAACAAGAAGTTAATGTCCAAACAATCTGACATTCAAGGACTATCCACAGTCGCAAAATTATTCATTTAGAACTGGAAGGCACCTTAGAAGCACCTAGTCCAAATGCCCTCATTTTAAAATAAGGAAATGGGGCCCAGTAGAAGGTAGTTTCAAACTGAGTCTTAAAAGAAGAGAGGGATTCTGTGTATACAGGATGGAATCTACATTTATCCTGACCTTCAGTGACTTCCACGATTTTAGAATCTTACCAACAAAGCCTATGCTATCTTGTCTCCATTAAGTACACTGCAAACTACTTGAGGGCAGGTACTTTTCTGTATATCTTATAATTCCATAGCACAGTGCTGAGCACTTCACAAGCTCTCAATAAATACTTGTTAATTCCTACCTAAGGCCTGGGATGTCTAGCAGATTGGTCATTCCTGTCCAATTGATGTCCAAGGTCTGAAATAAAAATAGTAAGGCAAATATCATATTTTAAGGTGGAACTTTGAGTTGATTGTTCAACTCTTTCTTTCTCCCAACCCAAGCCCCTCTCCCCATAACTGGCATGCCATTCCCTTTCTCTTAGATCTTGTTTCCCCCGGGGATTTTCTTCAGCTAGTTTTACCAAGGATACTGTAGGAAAGAAAGTCTGAGGGCTGATCACCTCCCCATAGCTATGGGGCATTATCTTTCTCCTAGGTCTCCTTCTCCTCCCACTCTCCACCCCTACCCTTTTCCCTCCACAACTTCTCCTTACTGGACGTCGGATGAAGAACATGGAAACAGCTCCAACAATAGGAAGGTCTCCCATAAGTGGTTCAAGGATCACTCTTAGGATGCCATGTAGCTGGAGCAAAAAAGAGAAGGTCAGAGACTTCTTAACCATGTTTGCCTAACCATACTACCCAATATAGTTAACTAGGACTTCCACAGCTCCAACCCTCTACTTTCTCACAGCCTCTCACAATTTAAAGCTAAGACATCCCAATATAGAGGATCTTACCCTATAACTCACCTGCATACCCTTGACTCCAGCTTTGCAGAAATATTTCTTCACTTCCACATCAATCTGCACATCACCAACATAGCTGGGGGGTGGGGGTGGGAGGAAAGGAAGAAGCAGAAGAAAATAAATAATTTTAGGAGTTAAAGTGCAAAAGTGTTTGTAGCAGTTCTTTTTGTGATAGCAAAGGACTGGAAAAGGAGTGGAGGCCCATCAACTGGGTCAATAAACAAGCTGTGGTACATAAAGGTATTGGAATATTATTGTTCTTTAAAAAATGATGAACTAGCTGATTATAGAAAGGCCCAGAAAGATTTACATGAGCTGATGCTGAATGAAACAAGCAGAACCATGAATACACTGTACACAATTAACAGCAAGAATGTGTAATGAGAAACTATCCAAGACTTGGTTCTTTTCAGTAGTTCAGTGATTTAAGGCAATCCCAAAAGACTTTGGACAGAAAATGTCATTTGCACGGAGAAAAAGAACTAAGAAGACTGACTGTAAATCAACACATGCTATGATCATTTGCTCTGCTCTGATTTTTCTCTCCCAACATGATTTATAAAGCAAAATGTATTAAAAATAAACTTACAAAATAAAATAAAAATATAAAAATAAATTTTAAAAAAATTTTAAAAAGGAATTTAAATTTAAAATGGGCTAGGGGAGCTTAGGAAAAGAGGAGAGAAACCAGGGATAGATAAAATGGAGTAGGAGTGATGGCAAGGAAAGTACCTGACATTTAGATCTAGCAGGATCTGTTGTTTGTTCTGACCAGTGTGAACCTTGACCCCCAGGATCCGTAAAGGCTGAGAAGAGGATAGAAAACAATACACATTTGGGGTTAAGGGAGTGTTCCTGCACAATGACCCCCAAATTGAATCCTTCCCATCCCCATAACCTGTGCCATTCACCTCACCTTTTCACCTAGTTCCACACGAGTAAATGTGAAAGTCTGCAGATGAGTATTAGATGCCCGAACAGCTGGGGCCACTGTTTCTGCCAAGAGCTTCTCCATATACTGGCCCAGGAAGGGCCAAGCTTGGGCCACAATCTTGGGATGACAGAAGAAGAGTCACAGGGAGGATTCACCTTTTTTCTTCTTCATGTAGTCAGCTCCCCTCTATGAACTCACTTCTCCAAATAGCTATCTCCCCACTCAAAACTCTGGGGACGACTAGATTAGAACTGGGAGCCTTCAAAGTGCTCAGCCACTGGTCAAAGAGGATCTGTCCACCCAGGGGCAAACTCACCTTATTCAACCATTCAACTTTCTCCACATCAGGGAAGCTGACCTGGAGGAAAGGAAGAACATACATTTGGATCATTTAAGCCAGGGATGCTCAACCTTTTTCTGTGTCGTGGACCTCTCTGGAAGTCTTAATGAAGCCTATAGAACTCTTCTCAATGTTTTTAAATGTATGAAATACATAAAGTTACAAGGAAAACCAAATACACTGAAATAAAGATGCAATTTCCCTCCATCTGAGTTATGCCCCCCCCCCAGATTAGAATGCCAGAATTAGAAAAACTTTTCTCCATCTGTGGCTATGCCTATGTTGTTATGCTTGTGACTGTGGTATCAGCATGAGACAGGAAGTTCCTCTCTGTGTGTATGTGTATGTGTGTGTGTGTGTGTGTGTGTGCGCGCGCGTGAGGATGCCCACTGACGGTATACATTTTGTTGTTTTGGAGTAGGGCAGGGACATGTGGTTTCACTTGGGAGACATGTCTAGGGATACAGAGAACTGGGGGGGCAGAGGTGATTTTTATAGTGTTACTAAGACAAGGCTCAGGCAGCACAGGAGCCCCTTTGTTTTCTAATGGCTCCTTTGCGTGGGAGGTGGCAGTCACAGCTGCTGGGCCTTGCTTTGGTACATTCTTTAGGAGGAGGAATCCTCTCCTTTGGACATCGATCCTTATAATAACACTTGACAAGAAAGAGAACAAGACCTACAAGTTATATTTTCTCAATCCTACAGCACTGGGGAAGCCTAAAGGGTTAAATTAAACGTAATAAGGGAGCTGGCCCGAGGCACCCCTTTTCAAAGGGGGAGGAGGGGTAAAGAAGAAGTTTCCAAGATAGCGATGTGGGAGTGGCAGGGCCAAGGAATTGGTAAAGAGGGCTGGAAGGAGGGGGTGGGGAGAAGGATCTGGGCTACACAGTCTCGGACCAGAATAGGGCTCCAGGGCAGAACTCCAGAAGCTCAAAACTGCCAGCCTCCATGCACAGCCACACTCTTTCAGAAGCCTAGTGGGACTTAGTTTGGCTAAGCGCTAGCTTTGATTCCCTTCTAGACAAGGCAGCTCTGCTGGAGGTGTGAAAGGGAGGGGCTCATCTTGGCTATTGGGCTCAGGCTCTGTTTCCCGCTAATGCTCCTCCTGGCCCGGGCTGCTACATCCGGTCTGTCCCTACACTGCAGAGAAAGGGAATATTTCTGGGTCCCCAGCCCACCTATACCTCTAGACCTTTCCTGCTCAGGGGTCTGAAGAACTGGGTGGGGCTGAAGAAGATGGGGGAAGGGTGTGGATAGCAGACACTGCAGCATCTGCACACATCCCCCTCCCCTCTCTCTTCCCTCCTTTCTTTCTCTTTCCCACCCTCACCCTCCCTCCCTCCTTCCCTCATTCTCTCTCTCTCCTCTTCCTCCCCCCCCACCCCTGCAGCCAACCACAACCACTACCGCAGTCTAAACTGGGGGCCTGATGCTTACATAGTGAGGCACTGAAGGCGATCCACCTAGTGGGTTAGAGATGTCCAAGGAGGAACAAGAAAGGGGAACATAACAGGTCGAAGTCTGTGAGGCTGGGTTCTTATAACCTCAAAGTTGGGGGGGGGCAGGGGAAAGCCATACAATAAAGTAGGTAAAAAAAAAAGTCTCAGTAAGGGGGAAGGAGGAGGAAGGACAGGGAAATCCCTCGGAGCAGAGCCAGAGGGGAAGGTGACGAAGATACCCATGGGGGGAGGGGAAGAAGATGCCACACGGAGTGAGGATGAGGTGGCATCCATAGCAGGAGTGGTGGTAGGAGGTGATCTGTAGTCTGGGGAAGGTGGCATGGCTAATAAGGGGTGTCAAGGTCTGGGGGTGCTGTAGGGGTGCCTTCGGGGCTTTGGAGAACGAAAATGAGAAGTGAGCAATTTCAGGACTAGGGGATCGTGGTAGTGTCCTTTGGAAGGGGATGGGGGAGGAGAAAAGAATCCTGGTAGGAGCGGTGGCGGATCCCGCAAGAGTTAAGGAAGGTAGAGCTGTTGGCATGGAGGGAAATCTGGGGAACTGTCCTGGGGATGGCGATGCTCGAGGATAGAGAACTGGGCTAAAGTGGGGGAAATCTCCAGAAGTCCGGCCCGGGGTGGTCCCGGAGGGACTGCCTAGGGGTTGCAGGAGGTAGGGGGCGGAGGGCTATCTCACCCAAGCCGGCAGCTCTCGATGGCTCAGGTAGAGAGTCTGTGCGGTGAGTCTTTCCTCGTTGTCCAGCAGCTGCCGCGCCGCCCGCAGGCTCCGTTCCTTCTCACCACGGACCCGACGCCAGCCCAGGTAGAGGGCTAGGCCGAAGAGCACGAAACCCACACTGAGCCCCAGGGCCCCAGCCAGATACACGGGCACTAGCACTAGCAGCCTCCGCCCGAAGGAGCTCAGCACGGCTAGCGCTTCGCCTGCTGCCCCTGGTTGCTGCGGCGGTGGCGGCGGCTCCGCGGGATTGGGGTCCTGCTTGGTTGGCGCCTCAGGGAGTTGGTCAGCGGGGTCGGCCTCAGGGCCGGGACCCTTTCCAACGGGCCGCTCCATGGTGCCAACGCCCGCCCTAGAGCCCAGCTCCGCGCTGCCCCGCCTGGGTGCCCCGATCCCCTAAGCAAACCGAGAACCCTGGGGGCGGGGCGGGTACTTTAGACCACGCCCCCTAGGACAGCTCCCATTGGCCTACGCCCCAACACTAGGGAGGAGCCAGGTGTCTCGGGTCCGCCCTCTTGCTAGGAGGCGTGGAATCCATTGGGGCAGGGCCCTTTTTGATTGGGCTATACAACACTGGGGCGGGTTCGCTCACGGAGATACGGGAAGAGAAGAATATGATTGGTTTGAAGGAGAGGAGGAGGCGTGGCGCACAATTTAAAGAGGGGAGGCCGGAGTAGGAGGTGTCCCCACGTGGGATGGGTGGGGTTGATGTGTGACGCCATGACGAGCTTCCCCTCTCCACAATTGCTCTGGTTTAGGCTGAGCTGGCTTGGCTAAATCAAAGTTTTGTAGATGTTTAAGAGCCATCACCCCCAAATAAGGATAGGTTGAGAGGGATAGGCTGGGGAATACTGACTTCCCCTTTCCTCAAACCAAAGATGCCAAAACTCATTGCATCCAGGGGGTCTTTCAGAGATCACGAGTGGAAGGAAAGGTTTTACCACTATCTTCGTTTTCTATCGATCCCTAGGGAAAGTTAGTTTGAGGCTGGAAAGAGAGCTCTGGATTTAAAGTTCTTCCTCCTACTCCCCGCCCCCCCCTTCAACTCCTGAGATTTTTCAGTCTAGCAAATTTCCATTTGCTACTTCTGTGACTTCCACTGTCAGATTAAGGGGAGGATTAGATTATCTCTAATTCCAAATCTGGGAGAGCTACAATACCAAGGCCAAGAAGGGCTGGAGAAGGCTCATGAAAAACGGTCTTTTTAAATCTCTCTAAGGTTACTGTTGAGAGAGGACCTTTCCATCTCTGCCACGAAATGGTGTTAGGAAATAAATGAACTTGTTTACAACAGGAAAGGATGCACTGGTTAAATCTTTGTCTAAGAAAGTGAATAGGCAGCAGAGATATTGATGAATCAAATCAATCAATAAAATTAGATTCGATTCGATTCCTATTAAAGTGCCAGGCACTCTGGTGGAATTAGCGGTAAAACACAGTAGGAACAACTTTCAAGCAACACTTTACAATATTTTATAAATGGTTATTTTTCTAAAAGCTCTTCTCCAATAAAAAAGGAGACTCCAAATCACTGATAAGAAAAATGCAAATCCAAACAACTCTGAGGTTTCATCTCACACCCAACAAATTGGCAATGATGAACCCCCCCCAAAAAAAAATCAATGTTGGAAGGGCTATGGGAAGATAAGCACATTAGTGCTGTTAGAGTTGTAAATTGGTACAATGATTCTGGAAAGCAATTAGGATTTAGTCTCTTCCCCCAAAGTGACTAAAACTCTTGACAAATGGAAAGGCTCCAAAATATTTATAGCAGAATTTTTCCTAGTAGAAAATAACTGTAAATAAAATAGATGTTCAGTAATTGAGAAATGGCTAACCAACTTGTCATATATTTGTGTATTATTGTGCCATAAGAAACAATGAACATGATAAATGAAAAGAAGTTTGGAAAGACCTGATAACTGGTCAAAGGGCTAAATAAGCAGAGCCAGGAAAAAACAATATTGTGGCAATGTATATGGAAAGAACAATAGTAACAAAAAATTGTTTTTGAAGAATGTTGTGAAATTTTATAATAGCCTTGGCCTCAAAGAAGAGATATGAGAATACACTTCCTCTCACTCTTTGCAGAAGTCATATAAATGTCATATTTTTTCAATTTGTTTTTTTAATATGTCAGGTTTTGCTAATCTTTTTTAGAAAAAAAGTTTTAGCTTTCTAGGAGAGTTACAGATACCATTAAGGGGGAACATCTAAGTGACAAAACAAACAAGATATCAATAAAAGTCTATTGTTGGACATAAATATAGTTCAAAGCCATAAAATTCCATTCTCAATGATACATAAGAATTTTTTAAGAGCACTGTCAAATATAAGGAGTGAACTTTTTCAAATCTCACCTACAATGCAAAAATACATTATTCTGGAATCTATAGACACCCCATTGAGTGACTCAAGAATGTTGTAATACTTCTTTAATGAGTTTGAAAGAATCTAAAAATCACATGCTGAATCAGGAAGGGTAAGGTCAGTTATTACTTAAGTAGACTAAAGGGGGTGATGATGAAGATGTTTCTCCTGATGTTGAATGTGAGATGAGGAGAAAGACCACTTTTGAGTCAAGATATTCTGTATTCAAGTTTCAGCTCTCACTTGTAACTAATTGAGTGACTCTGGACAAATCATTTATCTGCTCAGTGCCTTTGGCAATTCTCTAAGACTAACTAAAAGAACAAATCAATCCATAAACATTTGTTAAGAAGACTCAATATAGAGGAGGGGGGAAAAGATATCTTCAATGTTCCAGGGACTGTGCTTAACACTAGGGGTACAAAAAGAGGAAAAAGATAACCCCTGTCTTCAAGGGCTTACGATCCAAGATGGGGGACAACATGCAAACAAATACACATAAAACAAACTATCCTTCTGTATTGGTAGAGAAAATTTCCTCACTATATCAATGACACCATTGGGCCTGGAGGGGGGTGGGACTGAGGAAGAGGCTGTGTGTGTGTGTGTGTGTGTGTGTGTATTGAGAGTTGAGGATTGTTTGGGGACTGAGAAATGAAAGATGGCCTTGTAGATAGATAGGTAGATCTATCAGAGTTGTAAGTGAAAAGCATGAGAGTCTTGCTGTGTGTGACCTCTGCACTTGAAGTCAAGCCAGATTTAGGTTGCATCCTACCTCTGAAAATGAATAACTAGGTAACACTGGATAAATTGTACAATATCTCCGATCTTCAGGTTCCTTGTTTGTAAAATGAAGCTGATCATTCATACTTAGCATAACACTTGCTTCACAGCAACCCTCTGGTACTTCTCTCTCAGGGTTGTTAGGAGACACAGCTGGGATAATGTAGGTAACTTGCGAAAATTGTAAAAATGTCAGTCACTTAGACTAACAGTTTATTGTTCCAGAAAAGGAAGATCAGAAATGGAAGTAGTGAGAGTGAGGAATAACAGATGGCCAGTAATGAATGTTACCCAGGTACCCGTGAAATGTAAAGTTAATTTAGATCCTTTATGGAGAATCTGTGGGATGGTGTGAAAACATGTGGATGGGTTTTGATTTGCACAGGTGGAGGGAATATCCCATCAACTGAACCGTGACTATTGAAGCATTAGAGCTGAAGTCCTCATCCTCTAGGCTAAAGGCCATTCTAGTTAAGTTTACATGTTGGCTAGTGACTGATAATTATTTTTTTAATCAGGAATCATCTATCAAGTGATAGTTAGTTTTGAAGATGTCTATGGGGAGAGTAGGCCCACCAAGGAAAGCACAGGTCCTTGTAGCACAAGTTTCATTATTAAATGGTAAAGCCAGAGAGTATTAGGCACAGCCCTGGGTCTGAACCCCTCCCTCTCTCCTTCCCTCCCTCAGTTCAGGAGCAGCACAGTTGGTGGTAGAGAAGATGCACCACACTGACAGATAATTTATCTGGCTCTTCGGGGTGTGGATTGTATCTGCCATCTACTTATCTACTCTGAGCCCTTGGCAGTGTTTCATCAGAGCAGCTCAGAATCTGTCCCCACCCAGTAGTTTAATCTCAATTCTCTAATCTGGGGTTCCCATTTCTCCCCCCCCCTTTTTTTTTCTAACTCCCTGAGGCTGGTTGCAACTAGGAGCTTCACTTAGTCTGCAAAATCTGCTAAAGACCCAGACTGTTTCCATCTTTCTACCCCTTGTCATCCATCCCTCCACACCCACAAAAAGGAGTGAAGTTGGAGTAGGAAGGAAGGGCAG
This sequence comes from Myrmecobius fasciatus, assembly GCA_023553655.1. NCBI lineage: Eukaryota > Metazoa > Chordata > Mammalia > Dasyuromorphia > Myrmecobiidae > Myrmecobius > Myrmecobius fasciatus. Next base: position 1,954 of record JAJPUD010013107.1, on the reverse strand, counting down.
GATAGAGGGTCATGGGGAAGGCTGCCTGTGATTGATGGCTCCATTCCAAAACGAAACAGCTTTGTTGCAGGGAGAGAAGCTCTCAAGGTAAGGGTTACTGAGCATTGAAATAATGGGGGAGGTCAGGGATATATTATTCCTTGAAAGGTTTTCAACAAAGCGGCAATCCTTCACCCCCAACACACACACACACACACACACAGACACACACACACGCTCTCACACTCCCTCTCTCTCTCTCTCACTAGCGCCAACTGCATCTACAAGTTAAGTGATCCTCTGGAAATCCCTAACCTTTCATATCTGAGCATCAGAACAGTTTGAGTCTTACCGTGATGGGTAAACCGGACAGGGAGCCTGAATCCCTCAAGTCTCCTCCCCTACTCCCCCCAGGCAGAGCTAAGAAGTACCCAAGCCCAGAAGCTGCATTGCAGACATCTGGTACATAAACACCTCATCTTCCTGCCTCTCCTTGGCATCCCTACTGCCTACGTGCCATCTGGTGGTGGTTGGAGGTAATGGAAAGACTGGGAAGGTGGACGGGATAAGGGAGGGAGGAAGTGGCTATTTGCCAGTAGTATAATTTCTAAAGAGTGGGGCAGGGGAAATATGAAACTTCTAGGATTACAACTTTTATTAATATGTAATTTATTAACATTTACTTTGTAATTACATGTCATAATTATATGAAAATTAATTTGTAATTTATAAACATGCCTGATGCTTATTACCTAAATGTCCTTAAATCACTGGGCTTCAGTTTTCATCTATAAAAAGAAGGGGTGGGTTTGGAGAGTGTCTGAAGCCCTTTCCAGACCTAGAACTATATAGGATCCTATGAATAACCTCTGAGCTTCATTTAAATAACCCATGCAACAAACACATCCTACATGGGGGTATACTTTGCATGGGATTCTGTGACTGACACTAAAGTCGCTCTCCAGTGCCTCATTCTAATTCTAAGGTTATCCTAGGTTCTTGAGGCAAAAGACCACAAAAGAATCACCAAAGAAGAAAGATTTTGAGTTTATGTCTGTAGTCCCAAAACCCATTCAGAGAAGTTCCTTAAGAGGCTAGACAGAATCTGATGGATTTTTTCAGTCACAAGTAGTTCTTGAAGACCATTTACCAAGCTACATATGGGAGGATAGGGATTGTAACCTGGTCAGAAGATACAGTACCCATGTTGACAAGAATAAAAGTCTATGAAGTATTAGTCTAAGGAAATGGTCTAATTTTGATTAATTATAGAAAATGGAGCAGGTACCAGGGATCTTGTGTTGATAGAACTGGGGAATTTCCACTTTAACATGCTTCTTTGATAAGGAGTCAACTACTAAATGATTTAAAACAAAAATGGGAGTTTTGCCTTCAAGGAGTTTACTTGTTAAAGTCCCTCTTTAAATGTAGTACCCAGATCTAAATCCAATGTTAAACATAGATGTGATCTGACCAGGACAGAGGACAATAGGACTATCACCTCCTATTAATAGGACTCTCTCTACCCTCTCCCACAGCCATCTTCTCCAAGCTAAACATCCCCAGGTCTATCAATCATCCCTAATGACATAATTACAAATCCCTTCAACTAGAACATTGTACTGTAATTTTAAATCCTGGATTTGAAGTCAGCGGTCCTGGCTCCACTATATGACCTGGGGCAAGCTATCATTTCTCAGTTGTTTCAGAAAGTGACTTCAAAGATTCCTTACAGTTTTAAGTCTGATGTTAATGATCCTTTACTTCCCTGAATGCTTAAGAATGAATTCGATTTTATCACCTAACATGTTGTTGACTAATATTGAAGTTGATTTTGTCCCTTGTGTTTCTCACATGAAGTGCTCTCAAGACAGGAGTTCCTTCTTCCCTCCTTCCCCCTCCCCCAGTTCCATATGAAGTCCAAACTTGTGTAATTGACTTATTGGATCAATTTGTAAGATTTTACTGTTTTTTT